>VZRZ01003363.1:136630-158642 GCA_013398175.1 Climacteris rufus | reverse complement strand
AAAAAAAAAAAGAAATTGCACATACAAAGGGATTTGTCAATTAGTACCTTATGAAGCACAAACTGACGTGTTAACCCTTATACATACTAAGGCCAAAACTAAAAGTCACTGACACTAGACAAGGATCTGTAAAATATGCTATGGAGGGTTATCTGAGACAGTAAGACACACACATTTTCAGGCAAGAGACAGTAACAAGAATGACTATCTGGAGAACCTAACTATTGAGCTGGTTCCTGAAAAAGTCTAAATTCACCTTGCACCACAGAATATCTACATGTTAAACAGTTACTAAAAAAAACCCAAACAAAACCAAACCAACAAACAAAAAACCAACGAAGTCTTGTGCTTAGCTCGCTTGCTTTAAGATTTTTCATTCACTTCTCAGACTGAACCGGAGCCTTCTTTTGCAGGTAACTGTGCTCATTACCAAAAGGGAGGATGGTGGTACAATGCATGTGCTCACTCAAATCTCAATGGAGTCTGGTATCGTGGAGGCCACTACCGCAGTCGGTACCAGGATGGTGTTTACTGGGCTGAATTCCGGGGAGGATCATATTCACTAAAGAAAGTTGTTATGATGATAAGACCTAACCCAAACACATTTCACTGAAATAACTCTTCTCTTGGTTTGGTTTTTTGTTCTAAAAATCACATAAAGCTATGATGTTATTACCTGGAATTATCTTTTCAGAAATGAGGAATGTAAGATACTGTACATTTATTGGTAAGATATAAGGGCTTGTATATGGTATTTTCAAGAATCATCCCAGGAAAAAAGGTTGAAGAAAAAAAAAAGGAACTGTAATAACATTCAGAACACCTCTTGGTACTATTAGAGCTCACAGTTTGGATGAAAACTGTAGATAAAATGCCTGGTTTTTATTACCTGTAAATTAAGTTTGGATGGTAAAAATAGTGCCACGGCATTAAGTATTTTTGTATGTTATGTATAAATATTCTCAAATACAGGAAATATTACGAACTGTACAGCAAGAGTTTTATTATTATTATTATTGTTATTATATGCAATCATTTGACACAGGAAATCATATCCTTTGATCTGTGTAGCTGGTATATGTACATTAGTGGGAAGATTATGATGTAATCTTTGTTAATTGCCATGAATAAAGTTAGCACTATATAATTCTGTTTTGAGAGCAGATACCCAAACCGTTACTGTCCTGACAAATCTGGTCTTTTCCCTTCACTTAGAGCATTTTAATAATCTGCTCCTATAAAAATTCACCATTAATTCAAATATTTTAGATGAAAAACACTAATTATTTTTCTTACCAAAATGAAATAGCTACTTGCATATGGAAATTAATCCAGATTTACAACCGATATTACGTGCTATACAGCCAACATGTTATCCTACACAACTGTCACTGTATTTTGTACCTGACTTCAGTCATTCCCTGCTGTGTAGCCTCTGTAATCAGAAATGGCTGGATATAAATTAATGGGTCTATCCAATTTTGCAGGCAAATGATGGATACCAATTTATAAGCTATTTAATATCCTTAGCCTTTAGATAAAAATTATATAAAGAACTTACCTGTAGCCAAGAGAAGTTATTTTTAACATATTTCACAATTATAACATATTACTGTCAACTTACTAATTAGATTTACTCATTTATATTTAGAGGTCAGTCACACTTATGACATACAGACTGGCATAATTCTAATATTCTTCTGAAGCAGGCTTCTAGAGCAGATTGTTAACACACCCATTACAAAACAGCAACTACTACAAAAAAATACAAGTTAAAGAATGCATAAAAAAGGCAGAATAAAAGTCTCTAGAAGTTCAACATATTTTTGATCAGCCTGTAAGACACTTACTGTGCATTTGTGTGCTTGTGTTTGCATACTTCTCCCTTATTACCTCATCACTTCTTTACCACAGTATGATGTGTGATGTAGCATGTGTTGTATATAACTGAAAGTAGGGTTTTTAATATATTAGATTACCCTTGTAATATTGTAATCCTTTAATAAAGCAACAAATGTTATTTTGACATGTTCAGATTTCATCCTGTTTTAGTTCAGATTACTTAACTTCACATCAGTCTGCCTCTCACTCAAACAAACTCTGATATACAACTATTGTTCGTGTGTGTGAACTGTTTAAATACTGCAACATAAAAAGCAAAACAATTTTCAGCTGAGAAAAATACTGAATTTCCACACAGCACAAGAAGGAACAACTTTTTGTAGGTTATATGAAACACCCAAAATCTTCAAACCATACTCAAGCTTTATCTTCCATAGATTTATCTACTGACTGACTGTTGCCCTGCTTCTTGCAGTTGTGAATGTTTTACTTTCTTTGTAGCTACTTCTCACGGTCCTTTCTGTAAACATAGCTCTGTTATTGTAACTGTATCTTATCTCTCACATTCCTTTCTCATGAACATGGAACTTTGATGGACATATCCTTTGACCACTGTAATTAAGGGAAGAAAAACCGATTTCCTCCAATGAACAGTGATTTCCAAATGAATATAAAAAATAAAGAAGGTGGGTCTTGCCCCCTTCCTTCCTTCTCTCTAATCCTAGGTGTCTCTAACTCTTCCTTTCGTGTCGATACTGTGACAATTGACCTCTCAAAAAGATTTAAGTTTTAGGTAAGAAATATTATATACACCTACTGGGCCTAAAGCCTGGCCACAGTGCTCTTACAATTAGGAGCATTAAGGCTGCTTCATGCTTGGTGTGAGGAAAGAATGCAGAGAACTTCAGGTATCCATTGTGCACATCTCAAGAATAAGGCATTCCCTAGAAAAACAATTACATTCTACTGCTCTATTCTATACATTCTATTGCTATTGCTCTTCTGTAGCTGGAGATATGGCTACAGATACATCCTCGTAATATACACTCCTGATAGGTTTAAACCTATGTCCAAGTTGACAGTCTTTGGTTAAAATAATCGTATTTCTTGACCTTTCTACCTAAAAGGTGAGTGATTTACCTAGATAACCATCCATGTAATTACAAAAGGTAATGGACAAAAGTCAGTTCACGATTACCTGGACATACCACGTCCAAGAACAGAACTTAATCATTTTTTACATCAAATTTGCATAAAATAATTTTAAACACAGAGCATGTCACATCAAAAACAAACATTAGGAACTTGGAACTTACACTGCGAAGTTATTGGCAAGTATATTGGCAAAAACACAGACTTGCAAAATTTCACTATGCTTATTTTTTTTAAAACTTCACACAACAGAACTCAGTTTGCACTACGTCCATCTACTACAGTAGATGATATTACTATAGACTGTGAAAGGCCTCAGATTTTCCCATTTCCGTAATTATTTCCAATGCTTTCAATTACATTATTTCATCACTCCCCAAAGGTACATCTTTGACAACACTGCAGTCTAAAAATCCCACACAATACACTCTCCTACCATCAGCAAAAGCACTTCAGGGGATTTTATACCAGAGAGAACTCTGCAGCACTATGGAGAAGATTTCTAACAACTTCAATTCCGTAAGAAGTGCCATAGGCATAGTCCTGCATAGTCCTTCATAGTCCTCTGAATTTCTGAAATATCGCTATGTTTTTCAGAAGAGTAAAGAAAATGCTGTCAACTAATACATTATCTATGTATCAGAATGAAACAATGGGGCTCCACCTAGAGCATTTAGACAAAAGGCTCTCTCACAAGATTACCTCAGAAGACCACTATTTATTCTCTTGTATACGTATTTTCTAAGAATTCTTTCCTGAAACTGTTCTATTATCAAATTTTCAGAATTAGCTCCATTGTTACATTCCAAGGGGAAAAAAAGCAAACAGCACAACATATCTGTAGATTGTAAGATCATACCCCTCTTTGTTTGTTTTGTAACATACAGAGACAACGTAAAAGATTACCAGCAGTGAAGACATGAAAAAGCTGTAGGCAGCAATTACACCCATGAATTTTCAAAATAACATGGCTGCTATTTTTTCTTAAGTCACACTGTGGCTAAATGCATCCAACAGTCCACATCACAGCCTTGTCAAGCTCATGATTTATTTTTTCCTTTCTTTCTCTCTCTCTTTTTAAAATGGAAAGATCTGTCTGAAAACAAAACAACTCTTGGATGTTTTAACATAGTAAGGAATATATTAGTCTCTTATCTTATAGCCTGAGGTTGTAAACATACCAGTAGTTGTCTCCTGTATTCATCTGGTTACACAAAAAGTTCAATTGCACCTCTCAGAATGCAGGGAAAACCTTACTTTACGAGAGCAGCAACCCTGCCTAGTCTTTGCAATCAGCAGGGGGAGGGTCTCATGCATGAAACCCGAAATACAACACATGCGGGAGGATTCGAAGTCTCAAGGAGACTGGCTAGACATGAGCAGAAATCACAGACTCAACCCTGCAACTCAGTTACATACAGATCTTTACCTTTCACTTTCATTACCCAAGTCTTTTATGAGGCTTGTAACACTTACGTTCATTTCAGAAATATTTTAAATCTTATTTAAAAGTGGCTTGGAGTGATGTCATAATAACTGGAGAGTATTAAAACATTTCTTACACAAGGCTGTGAGCCAATTCTATAAGCCACATTACCTGGAAAACTTTAGCAGCAGTTTTAATTTCCCAGTACGTTCTCCAGCTCATCTCAAACAATCTCGGGCTTCACAGATAAAATGAGAACTGTTATCTCACAACTAAGTAACTTTCTTGCAGTGAGACAAGAGGCTCTACAGCACGAAACAGGATCCCCATGAACTCTGCAAATCCTCAGACCCTGCCCTTTCATTATTTTATATTCACTAGTTACTCCTAAATCTATTAGTCTACTTGTTAATTTAAACAGATTAAATAAACTGTTCCATAAGTAATGCTGTTATCCCTGAGAAGATGTTTATTCACCGAAACAAATCTCCTTTGAACATTCTCGTTTGATAAGCTAAACATTCATTCAAACCTGAAATTATTTACAAAGAAGTTTCAATAACTCATACAAAGTTTTCAACACTTTTTTTAAAGTATGGCCATTAAGAATGGCCATCAAATTTACTTAATAAGAAATCTTTTAGATAAGCAGTGCCAATTGTTATCCACTGCAATTTATGCCGGGACTCATGCTGCTCAACATATTCATGAAGTGACCTGAAAGTGGGAATGAACAGTGGAACAAAAACCTGCTAATGATATCAATGATAATTGAGAGGAGCAAAGAGAGGGCAGACTCAGAAGAATTGCTGAAGGATTTATGAGACAAACTGCTCGGACAGTAAAACAGAAGATGAAAATCTGTAGACACAAGGGGAAAAAAAAGAGCCCTGCCTTTCCACATAAAACGAAAAGAACAAACTATTGCCAATAAAGGCATAATCTGAGGATTACAATAAACGGTTCATGATTTGTCCTTTGTGATTGCTACTAACTTTGAGCTAATAATGTTAGATGTTAACTAATAATGTTAGATGTTAACTAGTAATGTTAGACGTTAACTAATAATGTTAGACATTATTAAGCAGAGCACAATATCTTCCTGAAGTAACTGTATAAGATCTAACCTGCATTTCTATCTTGAATTTTGCAGGCAGTGTATTCCATGTGCACCTTCTTCTCCTAAAAAAGGATACACAACTGAAACGCTGCCTGGGCAAGCTGTCAAGGATGCCAAGTGGCATCTGCACAAGGCATGATTAAGTAACCCAAGGACTCTTCCTTTTGGAAGATAGGGAACTGAAGATTTACTGCAAAGGCAACAAAGATAATGACTGAAGTTCATAATGTCAGGAGTAGCCTCAAGCTGCGTAAGAAACAAGGCAGGGTTTATCTAGTTCAAGTAGAAAATACTGTGTTCAATTCAAGCAAAAGAATGTGGTACTGGACAGAGCTGGGGAAATCCTGCTAGCTGGGTGCTGTGCGTGCAAGTTTACTTGTGTTTAAAGCGAGAGTGCAAGAGTTTACAGAAGATAAATCTATTGAAGCATTACTAACACAGAGACAGCAACTGAGGCCCAGGAAGGCTAAGCAGAATTCTTGAGCTCTTGTCACCCAGGTTCAGCAATTTAAAAACATTGATCCTATTTAGCTCCAGTTTAGCATCATACTAAACCACTAATAAAGCCAGAAAATAGTTCACTATATTGGACTACTTTCATTAACAATAACCTTTGTGCAGAAATATTCCCAAGTGAAATACTGACCAAAAAACCAATACACCAACTGGCTACTTGGTGCATGCCACAAAAGAAAAGGAGACAATATCAACACTGGACATTTTAACTGTAGGTCTCCTTTATAATACATCTTCATGTTAAATTACACGTGTATTTATTCAGTACCTGAGAGAAAACCTCCTTCCAATAGTATGTAGACTTATGTATAGCCTAAAAATCTCAACCTGACAGATTTTTACTAAGTATCAAGTATGTATGTACCGTACATCGTGTTCTTCAGGTGCGCAAAATGCTACATTAGCACTCGTCTATCAGTGAGCTACAGATAAATAAGGTAACTGTTCACACTCACCTAAATATGGAATTGTAGGAACCATTTTTAAGCTTCTGATGTACTCTCGTGTCCTTTTATAATTATCTTCCTTAGAAAGTAAATAGTCTAACTTCTCAAAGGTGGTCTTGTCTTTCCGATTCAAAAGCTACAGAGAAAATGGAGATCAAAAACTTTTCAAAGATAAATCCACACTAACCCAACAACGATCAGTAACTTGTTGATTTGCCCAGAGTAAAGGAAAGCATAGTCAAGAATAAATTCATCACCATCACGCAAAGCAGCACAACGTTTGAGAATGTGCCACTCGTTAAAAAAAGGGCAATCCAGCATTAAGTCTTAAGCTATGAAAAAATATGACCATTATTTCTGACTAATTCGTCAAGGGTTCTCAGATCACTACATCAGTTTTGAATAACCTCAGCAATATTAGATTTTTAGAGAAAAAAATATGTCATAATACAGTCACCAACATTCTCATGATTTACCAGAATTGCTAAAAATCCTCTGAATTTAAAAGTACAAACAGCAATGGAAAATGTTCTAAATAACGGCAAATTATGCCATTTCAACAGTGCCCTATTAAAAGTATGACAAAACCTTTTGGAAAAAGGTATAAGGAAAGTAAAATACTGTGATATTAAATCCACATTTTCTATTTATTAGATTTACTACAAAAAACTAGAAAAACATTTAGCAATGCAAAAATCCTACTGACAGAAGGCTGAAAAGTAAACATAAAATACGGAAGTGTAGCTATAAAAAAAATTCTCTTTTTCAGCCGTTTTCAGAAATCCCAGCAATATTTTTAAGATGGCTTGAAAAGCCAACTGAGTTGGAGTGAGTGGAGAATTATGGCACTGTACACTGGCTTTTTGCATGTGTCCTTTCTGACAACAGACAGCTGCTCCACAGCACATTCCTTCATACGCTTCTTCCTCTGGAAAATTCCAGTTCTTGTACTACTTAGCTTTTAAGTCTAACTGTTAATAAAAAAAGAACAGGAAAATGAAAATATTTCAGCATAATTTTGCTGTTTTCTTTTAATTAGCACTGAGAATTCCTTGAGGCCCTGCCTCTGCAAAGTATTATATTTTTGAACTACTGTACCTACAAATAGCCTGGCACTTCTTTAGGTCTAAGTCAAATTAGTCACATACTAGGGTTTCACACATGAGCGATTTTCCCTGTTTAAGTTCCAGCTTCATCAAGCTGTTCAAAACATCAGGCACTTACATTTTTATTAGACTATAACCTTATTCTGAGCAATCAAACCATAAAAAGATTACAAGCATTTTAAAAGCTTGATAAACTTACCTAAGACTTAAGTATAGCCATCTTTATTTATAAGCTCTGAACAGTTAATGTGATCCATGGTGGGTGGAATACTAAATTAATGAGAATTACCCAATCCTTTGTATAGTTAAAGATTACACATGGCAGAAATCACTTACAATTGTGTATTCCTCTTTAAAGAAATATTTTAAATTTACTCCAAATTTAGCTAAGAAATTCTACCTTTCAGAGACAAAGTTTCTGAAAGCAGAATTATCCATGTTTTTAATTTCTAAAGCAAATAAAAATTCAAATACATCACACAATAATAAAAAAAATGAATGCTTATATGTTTGTAACACACATTTTTCCTTCCTTTTAGGCAAAGAAAACCTTTCAGGTAATGAAAACCAGGAAATTTACAGGAATTTACAGGAAAACAGATTGCTTACAAATAGGCAGCCAAAGCTCTACTTTTCACCAAACACATAACAGACTACTACTTCTGCTACCACAGTACCACAAAAACAAGAACATAAAAGCATCATCTTCCAGAGTTTAAAATTTGGCAAATTCCAAAGAACTCCAGAATTCAAATAAGACAGAAGGGACAACAGTCAAGGCCAACACTTACAGCCCAAGTTTTGTTCAGCCTGAAGATAGGTGCACTTTGCAGTGCTGACACCACAGACATAAGAGAATGAAGATTATTCAGTTCCAGAAGCTTCTGAAAAAAAGGAATAACAGCTTTTAGCCCACTGAAAAGGGAAGCAGGATTAATTAAACTCAAAGTTGAATTAAACATGATTTTTTCTTTAATAAAATACAACATTTTCATCAGTGACTGCAGAGAACAGTATTATATAATGCTGTCATGCGCAAGATTTTTAAGACCACTTCAAAAGCTGCCAATTTTACAAATATACCCATCAATACAATAGGCATTTCAGTTTCAAGAATGCAAACCGCTTTCAATTTGTTGTTTTCTAAGGTTGTTCCTTCAGGAACAGAAAACAGTAAAAAATTGATGCATTGTTCTTGAAAATTCATGTAATTTTGGAAATTAAAAATTTAATCAAGCCAAAAACATTAACCAAATATGCTGATAACAGAGTTAACACAACTTTTGACTTTGTAATCTGTTTTACAGGAAAAATTTTCCTCACTTCAACGTTCTTTACATTTACTCTGTGTTGACAATTACTCAAAATACACCGATCTCAGGCAGACAATGCTGTGGAATACAGCTGTCTTAAGATGATAATGCTTGCTACAACAAGTATAAAAATATAAAACAGAAAAATGAGAATTGCCACCACAATTCTTTGCAAATCTTAAAAAGGCTGGATTCATCCTTGAGTGATCCATTTACTCACTGCTCAGAAGTATTTAAGAAAGATCTGGACTTTTATGGATGGAAAAGAAGGAAAAGGAAAAATGCAAAGAGAAGGAAAGAGGGCAGTATTCCCCCTTTTGCAGGTGAAAAAATTCCCAGACAAACACCACAACTCATATTTCTAAGAACAACCTAGGACCTCCAAGTCGACGGTTCTCCTATTCTTTGGACCATGCATTTGTGCCAGTAACTTACCCAGATAAATTTTCTTCCTAAGTAAATTGATTGGAAACATGCACAATAAAAAAATTGTTTTGTATTACATGGATAAAGATTATTTTAATTACCTACACACATACACAATTTCACATGTACAAAATTAGCACTCGGGACTGATCCAAGAGCTGTGTCACTCAGGGTCATATGAAACAGATGACCACAGGTCATGAAAGAGATACATTTTTTTAAATAATTTTTTAAAAAATTAAGAGTAAGATGCAGTGTTCAAACTCATTAAAATAACTGAGCTTCAACAGCACTGCTTTATACCAGCAACTGTATGTTGCAAGCAGGAATACAAATCTCACAACAGCTGTTTTAGCAGCAAGAAATTTCTTTTCATAAATGTTAAGTTTGACAACAGTGGGAGACGAAAACCAGAACAGTTTATAACCACATTTGATGTTGTCAACACGCAACTAGCCACCAACAACCCTCTTTCAAACTTGGTAGGCAGAGGTACAAGATGAGTAGCACTGAATTGGTAGTTTCATCCAACCAAGCAGAAACAAACAGTTCTTATGCCTTCATCTTATTCACGTGGTACAACATAGCAGATATGCTAAAACAGAATTATTACCCTCTGCAATCAAACAATGGGTCATAGGAATAGTGCACAAACAAACAAGAAGGAATTCAGGTTTTGAATGATAGTAGAAGAAATTTGCACTTACTTTAGCTATTTTCACAAAGTGGCTCAATATTTCTGCCCTTATTTTTAAGGTCTGTGCTGTTAATATTTCTCGTACAACCCAAAAACTGACCTATAAAGTAAACATATATAACTTAATTAACCTACAAAAAAGTTGACTTTATTAGATGAAATATTTGCAAACTCTCACAGTGCTCCAGAAAGAACACAGGGTAAGGAAAGAAAAGAGTTCTGATTCCATGAATTCTCATCTGTATCACTGCACTTGCCCTGAAGCGTTACCACCGGATATAAGATAACCGAATGAACAAGGGAAACACAGAAAAAAAGGGAACAGAATTGTTAATGTTGTACCACAGCAAAACCCAGTAAGAACTAATAATTAGGAACAAATGGTCTAGAGGAACAACATGAAAATGTGGACAAAGCAATTGAAAACAGGGGCTGTAATTTTAAAATCTTAATCCTCATTTGGAAAAATAGGTTTTAATTCACGTAAGTAGTTCTGTTTAACTTTATACTCACAGAAAACTGTCAAATGGTATCTGTCCATGACAGTAATCAAATTACTCACCTGGTTAAACCTCCTAGTAAAGGCAACAATATTTGGAGCGAGGGTGTGTTTTTCTTTCTTATTCCATCCACAGCTGGCTAGCTCCTAGGAAATACATTTTAAAATTACTTCAAAAACCAGAAAGGAGTTCTCCTTAACATTAGTGCCAAATCACTCTTTTGTTTACAGAACCACAAATTTCAGTTTCAATCAAAATGCTGTTTAACTTTCCAAATGTACACTACTAACTTTAGGCACCTTCACATGAAAAGGCTTCACATGAAAATGATTAGGTTTAAAATTTAGACTGCATAGGAAGGTTGATAAGAGTCAATGATTCAACATGCCGCAGTTGAGGTTTTTTTATACTGCTAAAATATACTGTGTTCTAGAATTACACTTCATCTCTTTTTTTTTTTTTGTATGGAAGGATGCTGGCAGTTTCCTCAATGCACACACTCACAAGAAACCTTCCCATCAAGTGTGCAAAACCCTGAAATTTGTGAAGATTGCAATTTCAGGACTTGGAAAAAAAAAAACTAAATAAAGTTCCACAGAAATCCACTAGAATGTAAGCATAATTATTTCTGCTGGAGAACAAAGAATTGTTAACTAGACATCATCTTACTAAACTTTGCAAAGTAACATGCAGATGTGTTTTTTAGTGATACAGTTGAAAAGCAGGAAAAAGCCACAGCAAGTGCCATGTTTAAAGGATCTTTGTGTATTTGAGATAAGACTTAGCAAACAAAACTCTAAAATCTTAGATATTTCCATCCATGCATAAGCTCATGTTATAAGACCGAAACTTTATATTTCAACTAGAAAATGTCAGCTTCTTAGTCTAAGAGCTTACCTAATAACAAGAGGCAGGTTGTTGACAAACACACAAACTATTTCTTGCTTTAAAACCTAGTCCTACAGTTGGCAGAATTTCAGAACAGAAACAGTTGTTTATTTTTGGCAAACAAACTAATATTGGCAATTCCAGTGAAATGAAAATCAGAAAGCACAATTAAAAATTAATAGTTCATGGCAACCACTATTTATTCAAAGACCTGTATTCTAGCAAAAGCTGAAAATACATTAGTTTTTTCTGATCATTCCTCACTGAGTTACATCTATTTGCCAGAGTAGCACTTCAGGAAATTTAATTTTCAAAAGGCAAAATGAAGCAATGACAAAGGAAAAGAAGAACAGCAAACCAGTTGTTTGTTGCTGGGGTTTTTTTTGCTATAAAATCCTATGGCACAGATTTCACAGCAACTGAAGTAAATGCAAAATTCACTTTGAATATGAGTATAGTTTTGTATCTATAGTTTCGTATTTTATTTTTTTGTTCATTCATCTCCTCAGAGTATGACACTACCTCTGCTTTTGGCAAAGGTAGTTAGGAAAAACACCCCTCTGTTTTGTTCTAACTGGTATTTGTCTAAACAAAATTTCCTCATGAGAAAGTTTCTATGTATCAATTTGTAAATACTGAAAAACTTTCGTTAGCAGATTTTTCTATGGGTATTGCTAGTTTCTTACTGCATTGTACATCTGTCATTTTTTCCCCACATGAAAAAAAAGTCTCCCCAGCTGCCTGGGGAACACAATTTTAGAAACATGAAAGTGTTTTCAGCTACAAAACTGTCTTGGTGTTCTTGGAGGGAAAAAATTATTTGACAAGAAGTACAGACAACAGATAGATGAGTTTTTGTTTTCCTCACTATACTTCCTCAAAATAGAAGTCTGCTACTCCTTCTGAACCACTGTAATAAACAACGAGTTGTTTTGTTAGTGACCCAATTAGATGGACAGAGCTTCCACGAAAAACCTTCTAAACTTGGCTGCCCCTACTGATGTTGTCAGAAATTCAGTTCTGCTGACATTATGGGGGAAGAGGGTGCTGCCCTTTATATAATCATGATGTTCCAACCTTAGGACATGAAGACAAACCACAAAGGATGCGAGTACATATTCTTACAGCAAAGCACCTGAAGCAGGAATCACACAATTCCTGTACTTTTGCAGTAAATAAATTTATTGCTTCATATTTTTATGCAAATTTATCATATTCTGATAACTACTTTTATTCTTCATTTCTGAAGTTCTTATTACTGATTTTCAAGTGTCTATGTTAATTTTGATAGCTTTTCATCAACAGGCCTCAAGTTCCCTCCTGTGTCCTTCTTAAAAAGTTAAAATCTTAAAAGACATTAACACACTAACTTTTAAGGGCTTGGGCTGATTTATTCCCAGCATTTATTATTTTGAATCTTTAAAACGATTGTACACATTAAAAAGCTTATCAAGTACCTGGTGCAGCCTAAAATACACATTACGGCCATAGGCAAACTTTGAAATCACATATGAATTGAGAAACAGCAGCAGAAGGGAAAATAGAGAATTTTTATGCTTGATAAACTTATGTTGAAGAAACACTCAACTCAAAGCAAGACAAGAAGACTTCCAGAAAAGCACAGTCATCTCCTTTGGCAACAAATGACAAATGAAAGTAACTCATGCTGGATTACAGATTCACAGTGCTAACAAGGAATAAACCTAGAAAAATACTGCAGTGCAAGAAGGTGAGTGTTTTTGAACAAAAGAAGCATTATTTAAATAATCACGTCTTCTCAGGCACTGAACTCCGAAGATGTAAGCAGATAGTTTCAGAAAACCTACCTCAGGCTGTATAGCTTTAAATACTGGCATATCCATCAACGTTATCTGGCTCTGCAACGAAGACAGAATTTTACATCACGTAATATGAAGAGTTAACAATGACATATTTCCCTCTGCTCTTCAGTAACTATAAACCACTCACATGTTCCTCACAGAGCAGAACTAAGCAGCCCCCAACCAGCCTGTCCAGGCTGACACACCACAAACAGAAGCGCCCCATCCTGAGTGACAGCGTGTCATTCCTTGGCCATCACCTTTCAGCACCTTCCCCAGGCCCCAGGGAAATGCCTGTGCTTCAGAGTCTTCTTGTTATGCCCTAAAGGCCCGAGACAGTAATGGCAGGAAGAATCATATGCCTTTCACACAGAGAGCAGCATATATTTTATGTTCACTGTGTTGAAAGGCAATAAATTATTATATGTTAATTAGTTATGACTGGAATATGCTTTAAAGGGGTCATACACAGATTTTTCAGTCCCACAGACACACATTTCAGTTTTTGGTTTCTCTGCAGGTTGGTGCAGTTTTTGTTTGCTTTGCTCATGGCTACAGGTGGCAAATAAAAGTGGAGAGAAAAAAAACGATTACAGAAGTTTGGAAGTGAGAGTTAAAATATTTGTTACAATGATGTAATGGTGTATGGCTGCATACACGTGTGATTTTGAAGTGTAGCATTAAATCAAGACCCTCATCAACATGCTTCCATCTCAAACCAAAAGCAGTAGGAATAGAAAACTGATGAGTTTTAACTTAAAAGCAACCTTGCCTTAACTTGATCATTTTATAAATACACTTCCAAGATAATAAAAAACGTAGACTAAACTCTATGTTCTGGGCTGTCTTTGGACTTAATATTCCTATTTTGATGAAATCAGACATACCTATTTTCACATGATTTTACAATCCCGTCTGAATTGTGGCTCTGTTCATTTCTGAAGGCAGTCCTTGACCATGGATCATTTGAACTTGGGTAAGTAGGAGCAAAAGCCTAGCGATTTTTTAACTGAGTTGATGCAGGTTTGCCATCCAAGTATTTTTATAATTTTACCTAACAACAGCTCTCATCTGTGTATTCTGTATTAGTGTTAAAACAGACTCATCAAAGTCTGTTCCAAAGTGAGAAACTTATAGGAATAAGGTAGGCCTATCTCCAACATTTTTTTTTGTGAACAGGTATTAAACAAACTTGGATCAAATAATGAAACATAATTTTGATATTCAGAACTATTAATGAAAACATTCACATAGGTGCAGTAGCTTTCATCCTCACTCCTTCCAGTTCCTCAGCAAGTTAACATGCCAATTAAAAACAAGGACCAAGGAAAAGAATTGCGCTGGATGTCTGCCAGAACTGCAATTCTGCTTTCAGTTTAACACTGAAAAATTGTTATCAAGGAAAGGAAATTGTTTCCTCTCTATAAGCGTCTTCACTGATTTGAAGCAACTGATGCTTCAGGAGAGAAGATGAGTATTTGTGGTTTCAATTAAAAAAAACACAAAACTGAATCAGACTGTATCTAGTGGCCAAGGTTGGACTTGACGATCTTACAGGTCTTTTGCAGCCTTTAGGACTCTATGATTCTATAAGTAACATCTTTAAACCTATGCTGGGGTCTCCTAAAAAACTTGAAAAAATTCAAATGACTTTACACAGTAAGACAAATATGCTGTGTCAGGCCAGTACCAAATGCTTTAAATCCTGAGAAAAACTTCTTTTACTGAAGTTGACATAATCAGAACTTTGTTTTCAAGAACACTGGAAGTTCATTTAAAAGATTTTTTTTTTTTAAGAAAAAAGATTTTGTGTATTGTTTCATACTCTGCAACCTAAATATTAAACCTGAATATTATATAAGCTTAAATGCAAAAATAACATTTCTACTTACAGCAAACTCCTCAGGAGTTACTTTCAACACATCGAACACAACTGCATCGTAGCTTTTATTGGCATAATCTGAACTTCGCCCTTCCAGAGAATCTGAGCTGCTACTACCCTACAAAGAAAAAATAGTAGGCTTATCTGCAAAATGATTAATTTCATCTCAAATTCAGGCAATAAATACATGTAAAATTACTAAGTAATGACAAGAAAATATATGAACTTGGAAAAGTTTCAGACACCAAATTATCAGATTTAGTTTTGCACTGTTCACAAATGTTTCCGACTTTCTTTTGCAAAACTAGTGATAAAGAATTTTAGCTCTATGAAATTTCCAGCTTTAGCAAGCCATTTTTAAAATCATAGACTAAATAAAAGAACTGTCAGACAAAAGGAAATGTGTTGGGATCTTCAAGATCCATATTCAGTAAGATTTTTAAAATTAAATATGCAAGGTAAAGAGTGGGTAGATCTAAGTCAAGCTGGACTACACATAACATTGCAACAAAGGGAAAGTTGACGTATTCTGAAATTTAACCGGCAAACTACTGATTCAGAAGCCTGCATTTGTACTGGTCAAACCCAAGAGGAGAATAAAGGGGGATTAGGAGAAATGCAGTTAGGTATGTTGTATCAGGAAAGGGCCAAGTTAGCAGTCAGAAAGAGAAGCACTGTCTCAGTATCTACTGAGGATAGAGGGTAAAGGACCAAGACTAATACAGTCTTCTTGGACTTCCAAAAGATTTTTGATGTGGTTCCTCACTCCAATGACATTAAGCCCTAGCACAGAAACTCTTCTTGCAATGATAAATAATTAGTTACAAGAGAGCTGTTACAAGCACTGAAAGCCTGTGAATCCAAAGAGAACTATGTATACATAAGTGATATTTATTATATATTCAATAATCTGGAAAACAGTGTAGACTTGTTGAGAACTATGGGTCTTCATTTGATTTATTTAATACGACAAAACAAAAAACAAAAGCTGGCAATGAGAAACTGAAAAGGGTCTTCACAAGATTTGATTAAGTCTGGAAAAGAGAAAATATATAACAGAGTTTTAATATGCTCCTTTATAAATCCATGATGCACCCAACCTTGGAATCCATATGTAGTATTATTCTCCATCTTAAACCTGAAAAAAAGTTCCTCCAATCCCACATTTAAAATATGTGCTCTACAGGACAAGCTTTACTGTAGCTCATTAATAATATTTCATCATAATATTAGATGAAAGTAAAAAAACCAGCAGAAGTCATTCACGCAGCTAATTCCCAGGCGCTGCTCCCTTGGCTGTCATGGAGCAACGGATGGGCCACCAGCTGTGCAGAGCAGCTCAACAGGGAACAAGGCAGTTTTTGGAAGCAGCACAAAAAAGCTGTCTGGTCTCCAAAGGATACAAACGTTAAAATGAACAAAGTCTTACAGCACTTTCTCACTAGGAGACTAGTAAATTTAAAAAAAAAAAGAGAAAAAAGAAAAAACACAGTTGGATATTTCTGACTGACTCCATTTCAATGGTATATTACATTGCTCTGAACTCAGTAATAAGAAATGGCTGCTCTAAGTTACAGAGTAACAGGTCAAAAATGCTATTTATAACTAAGCAAAACGAGCAACCATCATCAACAACAACAAAAAAATTGGCTGTCAACACCAAGAACTATGGAATGTTCTAAAATTACTCTGTTGTCATTTTAGTTATTTTTCTTAAAAACGGGATGGTATTTGACTAGTAGTGGAAAGGGCTTCTATGAAACCTGAAACAAACCAAAATTTCCCTTTTGATACAGGAGCTAATAAAACCCAAGGAACTGTACCTCTGGAGTGGCGGAGGTGACCATCACATTGGCCATGAGCTCATTCCTTCTGTACATGCTCTCTGCCAGATGCAGGAAGCTTCAGCTCAGCCAGCACTGGTTGAAAACAGAAAACAGAAACTCCTGCAAAACAAATTATACATGGGATAAACAAAATTTATAAAAAAACCCACAAAACACAGAGAAAATAATCCAGTGATACAAGAAATTTCATTTTCTTTCCCAGAGCAAAGAACTTAGGAAACAAGATTATCTCAGGAGATAGAATCTCTTTTATTTGTCATTTATGTTGAATTAGGTTTTATGTAAAGTCCCTCCTAGGCAATATGCAGCCAGAAACTTCAAGCCACCACGAACTGCTTACAGAACTAGCAAGTCACCTCAAGCTCTGATTCTCTTTAACTAAGAAAACAGTGTGGTTGTGTCATCATTCCCCAGAGCACACCCACACGAGCCCATGCAAGCACTGCCACTGATTCCTGTACATGGACTTTTTCAGCAAAATCTGTTCATATATGCAACTAGAGATACTGCCACATCTCCCTCTCTGTCCTCATTCCCTCCCACAGCACTGATCACACCAACAGAAAAATTCTGAAAAAGCAAACAGTTCAGAATAAAAATAAATCTTATTTTACTCCCTTTAGAAAGATGAGGTCTTCACTTCTCATTCCTACAAAGACAAAAAACAATTCTCCACAGGACCTCACATGAAACAAGTCAGTAATTCTGCTTCAAATAATAACAAAATCTTCTCTGTTAAACAAGGCAAGATTCAATTTCCTTTATCTTGTCTCCTGATAAAATTAACTCATACTTTGAGCACTAAGAGACTGCAAAGTACTTCTAGGTCTGGAGTTGCTCTTCTTAATAGTCCTTACAATATTGAAGTGGAAAGTAATTTTGTAGACGCAATTTCTTTAATATGAAATTTACATTAAGGCCACAAAAATATACGTGTCCTCCATCCCTGCCTTTCTGAATAGGCTCTCCAGTGCACAAGGGATCAATAATGCTGTGAAAGGGGAAAGAAAAGTGCCACGTGGGAACTTGTATCGTGCCCAAGTTCAGTTTTACACCAAGTTTTAATGTTCATTATATCAAAATGAGACAAAAGTACTTTAGTATCTAAAACCAAAAGCACTAATGTACTTTTGCCTTTCAACACTCAGCACATACATAAATCTTGCATGGCTACAAACTTTCATTCTAAAAAGGATCAAGACAGGTTCCCCCCAAAATGTTTCAAATATAACACAAGCATTACAAATGCACTGCTTCTTCCTATGTGCAGAGATTTCTCCAAGATTCATATCTATGAAAAAATACTTCCCTACACATCAACTTCTTTTGGTACCTTGAGGAAAGTCATAGGGAGCAATTATCCTTTTATGTCAAGTCCATTTGATCATTAGAAGTATTTCCCCACCTACAGAAAGCATTACTCTGCACACAGGAGCTAATACTAAGCCTATAATATAAAGAGGCTGTCAGACAACATAGTGAAAGATATTAAAAATAATACTCCTCCAATATTGCAATATTTCACTCCAACAAGATTAAAATGCCATTTTTGAAATCCTACAAATCATCAAAGGTCCAATATGTTGGCAATAAAAGGTAAAAAAGTCACTAAAAATGACATACAACTTCTTTTCACAGCTTTTGATTCTTATGATTTATTTCAACTTGCTCAGGTTAATCATTAAAACAGAGCTAAAACCCCAAACTAAGAAAACGCCTTATCTGTTGGCACAGAAGGTTCACAGGCACACTGCAGTAGATCTTCACAGGTTGACAGAAGCAAAGTGGATAAATCAGGATGCAAACATACATACCACCAGAGGCTGTCTGTTCTTCCTTGCCAACTTGACAAACCCATTTAGATATGTAGCGTTCTCTGAAGCATAACTGAAGACAGTGCAAAAACAACTGGAAAAAAAACCCCAAAACAGCAGCATCAAAACCAAGCACAGAAGTAAGCCTTATAGCAATTCTTTTACCAACAAATTTTGTTATCTATGCCACAAAGCAACATTCTCTGAAAGCAAAATGCAAATTTTACATTGTCGTTAGTATTATGCATGTAATGTAGCTAAAGTGCCCGTAAGTTCAGTCTCGGTACTGGGTACCCAACTCACAAGAAAGTCACTGAGATTCTTCAGCACAGACACCACTTCAGGCCAAGAAAGTGCTTATGCCCTAATTTCTGAATGCTAGCAGAGCAATCTGAGAAAGTTACTTACTGTTCGTATGGCTTTCAGCAAGTACAAAAATAACCGTGTCAGCAACCACTGATGACCATTGTTCTTATTGATTTTTTTGTTCCAGGGACAAATACTGAGCCTGACATGCTTCTTATCAGCCCTAATTTGGCCATTCTGGGCTCCACAAGTTAACCAGTTGAGCTGATTTCGAACACCATTTACTTACTATTTTCATTAGTTGACTATGGTTTTCCTAATACCACTGAGTCATGAACTGAGAGCTGCAACATGCTTTTAAGAAAACATACTTCAGTATTCTACCAAAAGATAACTGTTCTTTCTTAAGCTTAAATTAGCTGGACAACTGGTTCAGCAAAGACAAAGTGCACTAGGGCCTCACCTGGGCACCGACAAACTTGTTTAGAACCAACCGAAGTTACCAGTTGGGTTTGGGGTTTTTTTTTAAAAAAAAATTGGAATTGTTACAGTTGGAAGTGGCATACAGTGATCATCTAGTCACGCTGCCTGACCACTTCAGCGATGACCAAAAGTTAAAGCATGTTATTGAGGGCATTGTTCAAAGGCTGACAGGCACGGGGCACCCACGATCTCTCTAGAAAGCCTGTTCCAGGATTTGACCATCTAAAGAAATGATTATTGATGTTCAGTCTAAACCTTCCCTGGTGCAGCTTTGAACCACTGCCGTATGTCCTGTCCCTGGATCCCAGGCAGAAGAGATCAGCATCTCCCTCTCCACGTCCCCTCTCATGCAGAGAGCAACGAGATTGCTGCTCAGCCTCCTTTTCTCCAAACTAGACAATCACAAAGTCCTCAGCTGCTATCAAATGTAAGTGAAAATATAAAAGTACCTTTTATAAAGGTACTGTTATAAAAGTACAGTTGCATACTTACAGTGGAATAAGGCAGCTGTGCACTCAACCCATTTTGCTGCACACCTCCGTTAGTCCATTGCTGGGTCTAGCACTGGCTATTCAGCTGGTTTGTCTCTTGTTTAAAAGCATAAAATTCCTGTAAATACCAGGAAACAGGAGCACAGTGACATTTATTTTACAGCTCACTTCTTCTCAAACTGGGCACTCCTCACCTGAAACATACACTCTGGTATTTTTATTCTTACTTGTCCCTCAAAACATTCATTGTTAATTCCCATTCTAGTTTCATGGGTATGTGATAAATCCCCAAACTCAGAAGAACTAAAGAAAACATCACAGAGGGAAGGGCAACGTATTATAAATTTTCTAGCCAAATATACTCCAAATCTGTGCCCATAACTCTCCCTCATGCTGTCAATCAACAACATCCAGATCAGTACGGTGTGTTTATTGCTTTCACTCACTTCTTTCAAGGTGCTCTATGAATGGTAAATGCTACTTATCAACACATCATTTCTTCAAGGCTTAACTAAACAAAATAGAATGAACACAAACCCAAATACAGTAATTCTTCTAACTCTGTATCAGCAAATAAAGCCATGGCTCTTCCACCAACCATGATCAGCAACAACCCTGAGCAAAATACTGCTTAGGTAACTCATTTTGGTAACGTTTATATAAAGCATCGCCCTTCCCCTTTCTTCTCTTTTGCCTTATGCCAACTTTTAAAAAACTTAATGTTTAATAAATTTATATATCAAACGAGAAGAAAATAATCTCAAAGATAGCTTCTTTCATATAGAAACTGACATGAAAATCCCATTAAAGCCTATGTTGCTTTGATGATACTAAAAATCACTGCAGATCAACTGTTGTTACAACTGTGCCTCTACTACAGTCTCTGTTTTCCTTCTATCGTTAGGGAGCCTCCACCTTGAAAAAGTCTATCTTCTAGACTTTAAATGCACACAATTCCTACTGGCATCAAAGCAGGCTATCTTTTGCTGGAAAAGCAGTATTCTTTTCACACATCCAAAATTCATCCAGTAGGCAATCCTTGCATGAGCAAATGATCCTAGCTCATAGACAAATCAAAATGACAAGTTAAAAATAGGTTAGCATCCACTTAAGTATTTTCAACCAAAATAACAGTCATGATTCATGGTTTTCTGCCCTGCATCGTGGCATTTTAGTAAAGAGCGGACTTTGCAATTAACCTCAACTTCTAGATGTCATCTCTTTTCAAATAAGGCAAATAAGTTGAAAAATTAATAAAATAACTTGGTTTAAAAAGTGTTTTGTAATCTTTTTCTTCAAACTGGTGCTATGCCATGCAAGACAGGCAACATACAGAAAATATACAAGTGCACATAGTTCTGCTCTTAACAGAGTCTTCCTGTCCTCCTCATACATGAAGAATATCCACTGGGCACAGCATGAATGGTTAACATGAGAAAAAATATGACTATCAAAGCATTCGCTGGGCATAAAAAGCAGATTGCAACATTCATAGGATGGTTTCTGAGGCAAGGAATATCCTTCTTTGTTTTAGAGAGCCCAACACACATTTCAATCTGTTCAATAATTAGTAAGGCAAGAGTACATATGCTCCATTTTGTTGGGTCAGAACAACAAACCACAGACAAAAAGTATGATGTACTTTTATAACCAAGAATTTCAATATCCGTTCCTTCTCCATCCACTACATGCCAAAGCCCTAGACTGACATAAGCCTGCAGAAGCCAGAACAAAAACTCTCTGAATTTATTTGCAAACAGACCGCATCCACACCATAGGCAAACAGTTTTGAAATTTATTCCCACAGATCACTGGAGGACGTGGCCAGCCGCAGGTGATTTCCATCTGCTCCCCACACCCCCATACCCGTACCGAGGCCGCTCTCGCTGTCCGCCCGCACCGCACCGCACCAACCCCACGTGCCCGCACAGCGCCTG
>VZRZ01003363.1:117452-135926 GCA_013398175.1 Climacteris rufus | reverse complement strand
CGGGCAGGGCGCCCCAACAGCCCTGGCGTCCCGCAGAGCTCCGCGCCCGCGCTCCCTCCCTCCGGCCCCGAGCGGCGGATTTGGCCGCTCCCGGGGAAGAGTGAGTGAAGTGCCGTTCGTTCGCGTCCCCCAGCGTGAGCTGTGCCTCTCCCTTCCCGGTGCATCGACGAACCTATCGGAACCCCCAGACTGAAACTAGGTTCAGGTCCGGGTGGTGATGCTGCAGGGCAGTGACCGTGTGTGTTCTTCCAAAGCAATTAAACAGGGCTTTGAGGCCTTCTTGATAATTGAGAGTGGTACTTGAAGCTACGAGGCAAAAGGAAGGTGCACCTTCCTCTGATTTACAGCTTCGCTAAAACCAAGGTTCTGGCACAGTGCAGGCATCACTCCAGGAAAACACTGGTTCTGTGGACTGGTAGCTACACGCAGGATTGCACCCAGCCCATCAGACTGGCTTGCAGTTCTGCATGTTAGTGAACAAAGATCCAGTGAAGCTGTGCAGAGGAAGCTTTGAGATACTGCATGATGCCCAGAATACATTTAGAAGATGTCTTTCCAATCTCCTGGTTCCTAAAGGTTTTCAATGACTATCAAACTCAGAGCAGTTTAAGCATCTTCAGACATCCCAGTTCAATGCATATTTCAAAGCAGAAAAATTCAATTTGAGAATAAACTATAAAAATTACTTTAAACATAGATTTGAGATCTGCTTGTGAGTCCTGATGCTCACAATACCAATAAATACATCAAAGCCAAATGCACTATATGGGAAGGTATTTTCCCTATGTTTCACTCCCCCTCAGAAAGGCTAAAGAATTAATTTCATATGACTCTCCAATCATTTAATAGACTATTCTTATTTGAGTTTATTCTACTGGTGTCCTGCCAAGCAACACACTTTCCTCTAAAACTTATAGCATCAGTTCCCACTAGAGCAAGAGTACAGGATTCTGTGGCAAGATATTTTCCACTCTGTCTTGTACCACTGTGCCAGGACATTAAAACAGCAGTTAGTGGGCTACAGTCTTTCAAAAATATACATTAGCTACTGGTATTTCTACAAGAATTCAAAAACACTACCTGAAAGCTGGTTAATTTCTTATGGGAATGATTATGAGATTGTCAGTTTCCAAACTGACAAAGTACTGTCAAATGGTGCTGTTCACTGCCCACACAGGTCTCATGCAGCACAGCAGGACAGCCTCTGAAATCCTGGGTATAAGCCCTGCTCTGCTAACAGTGGAATCACCTGGCACCTGCTCCTCTTCAGGTGTCATAATGAAGACTGGAAAACTTTTTTTTTTTTTGTTCCCGTTTTAGGCTTCTGCTAGGTACAGCACCTGAAATGACCCCTACAGATCATATTTTTAAAAATCACCCAGCACCCTCTGGTGGAAAAGAATGCATAGACAAGTAACGTTACTTTAGACAATGTCATTAGCCATGTAAGTTCCCAAAATTTTAATGAAATGTTTCAGTCTGTAGTTCAACTGACTTTTGATTTACTATTAAATTTAAATTTTTCCTAAATCCATGTACAATACAATTGTACCATGCTATTTCATGTAGTTCATGTAAAGTAGCATCCATGGGATCAGGCTTCATTTTCTCTGCATGATTATTGCTGAAAGAGTATAAATTCCCTATGTCATTTTCATTGGTTTTTCTAGCTTTCCCTCAACCTGTTTTCAAGAAGATTGCATTATGAAAAGTTAAACAATGTGGAATGTGTCTGCATGTACAAAAAGACCGTATGACAATAACTGGTTCTTTCCAACCTAATCCACTTTTTTTCCTTAGCCTTCTTAACACTTCTTCACAAAATCTTTGTCTCCTATTTCCTGCTTTGCTGAAAGTGGTATTTCATAGCACTTTTTAAACAAGTATCTAATCTTTGAGTTATGGCAGCGGGACACAGCGATCCGATTAATGAGACAGCACAAGCCTTGGTTTAGAGGGTCGAGATCCAGCCAGCAGCAGCCACCCATTTATTGTATTGTCCTTTTTTATAATAAGAACCCAGGTATACGATTGGCTGGGTCCGTCCTGCCCCAGTCCAGAACACATATTGTACAGAAGGACAACAACAGGTGCTTATCTTATTGTTTTCATATTTCTCATGTGGGAGAAGGATTTTTCTCACAAGCAGCCTCAGACAGAAAGCCTTGGGCCACGACACCGAGTCTGTTTTTCCCTCGATGCTGAATTCAGATGTGCCAGCAAACATGAGAAAAGATGAGGTATTTCAGAACATTCATAGAGAATCAGAATGATTTGGGTTGGAAGGGACTTAAAAGCTTGTCTTGTTCCTCCTCTCTGCCATGGGCAGGGACACCTTCCACTGTCCCAGGTTGCTCCAAGCCCTGTCCAACCTGGCCTTGGACGCTTCCAGGGATGGGGCAGCCACAGCTGCTCTGGGCACCCTGTGCCAAGGCCTCCCCAACCTCCCAGGGAACAATTCCTTCCCAATATCCCATCCAACCCTGCCCTCTGAATGAGAAGCCATTCCCTGTGTCCTGTGCCTCCATCCCTTGTCCCCAGTCCCTCTCCAGCTCTCCTGGAGCCCCTTTAGGCCCTGGCAGGGGCTCTGAGGTTGCTCTGGAGCCTTCTCTGCTCCAGGTGAGCCCCCCCAGCTCTCCCAGCCTGGCTCCAGAGCAGAGGGGCTCCAGCCCTCAGAGCATCCCATGGCCTCCTCTGCACTCGTCCCAACAGGTCCAGTCCTCCCTGTGCTGGGAACCCCAGAGACTCAGGGTTTAACCCACTAAACCCTAGTCCCTCCAAATCCCAGTGTCAGTCAAGATAACCATGGCCTACAGCTGCACTGGGGCTGTTCCTGTTACATTCAAGGTTGTGGGCAAGGAGGAGTGTACCCACATTTGCTGGGACCGGCATCAGCCCTACTGATACATGTGGCAGAACATAAAATGTAAATGTAAATGCTGCTGTGGGAATGAAGCATAGTGTCCCTCCCCAACAGACCTGCCTTGGAGTGGCATGGATGGATTGCCACAACATGGCCAGGTTTTTTATTTTGCTTTGAAATTTGGACCAGGTTTTGTAGCACAAAAGTCAAATTATCATCTGTTCAGAACTAAGCAATTGATGCTGGCAAAACAGAGAAACTTCAAGAATAATTGTCTGGGGATTTTTGATTCCTAGTTGGTACAGGAGTATTAAAATACTTCTTGTATCACTTCAGGAACAGCATCTAAAATGCAAGCCCTTTAGTCATTAAATATCTAAATGTAGACACCAACACCAACACAGATTTGCTCTAGAAGCATTTTAATTTACAAACAGCAATTTCGATTGACTTTATACCATAAAAAAAGCCATTTACAAGCAAGAAACAAATTTATCAGAACAAAATAAAGCAGCACAGAAATATTCATGTCACAAATCTAAAACCAAAGTGAATACAAGAGTAAAATATCATTTGAATAAATACTTTAAATTCATGCTATAAAATAATCCTTAATGGCAAGTTACTAATTGTTACAGCATCAGCTTAGCTAGCTTCATTTACTTCACATGGCGATGAAGTGCGGAGGTGTGAGGTTCCTGGTTTATATTGCAAGGTAATGACACCAAGTCAAGTCATTCAAACTGTTCAATTATTTATCTTGAAAAACAACCATACAAATAAAAGTCATTTAAAAATACAATTTTTCAGTCAGAAATAAACACTGTTAAAATCGTGCAAGAGCTCTACCTCTAAGCACATCTGCAACCAGAGGCTCTCGGTCTGAGTCCAAAGGCTGATTCCCTGGCCTGTGGGAATGGGAGAGTCAGCAGTTCTGCATCTGCCACGGCAGGAGTGAGCTACAGGAGTGAGAAGCAAACCTGCTCAGTCAGTCATACGTGGCTTCCCATCCCCTGAAGAAATACAGTAACACATGTCCCAGGCTTACTTATTTGTTTAGCTTTTTGTTTTTTTTAATGTAAACTTGCATAACTTCAGTTAATGCTGCCACAGGGATGTGCAAGTAGTATTAAATCTACAATATTAAATACAACTATTCTGGCACTTGATAAAATGTATGTAAAATGCACACAGATTATAAAGTTTGAACATTTTGAATGACTTTACTAAACTTCCAATTCAATCACTGAGTATTATGAAATTTACAATTCATGAAATAAAGAGATTCATATAAAGAATTTACATAATTCCCCAAATACTTTCAAATATAAAATTTAATAAATAACCCTGACCAGTCAAAAAGCACCATTCAAGGGTAAAATTCCCTTGGAAAATAGATTAGGTGTTGCATATTTGAGTCCCTTTCAATGGTTTCATGTAAAACCATGTTTAGAAAAATGATAAAAGAATCACAGTAAACTAACACAAAAATTCAATTTTTATATATATATAAAGGTAAAGCTTATTCAATATTTTCCCAGCCCTTGATTTTATTCCTGTTGTTCTTCCCATAATTCAGCCTAAACATCATAAGAGGCCTCATCATTTTGTCTAAAAGTAAACCAAAGGCTTCAGCATAAAACATGAATTTATGCTGGGGAAGACTGCATTAAAACTCTTGATTTAGATCTACAGTCTACCCTGCAGACAGTGAACTGACAGTATCCTTTATGCTACAGAAAGATTTCACACTCAGAAAGCAGAGCCAATCTCGAGGCCTTAGAGGCCAAACCGAACTTTTAATATGTAAGTATTTACAAAGCTGTTTTCTAAATGTATTTACAAGTTTGAAAGAAATAATATGGAAGATAACTGTTAAAGAAAACTAAAATAATAAACTTACAAACATTAGCAAAGGTATAAAATCCTTTATTTTCACAGTTTGTCAGAATAGATTAAGCATCTAGAGGAAAGGACACTGTCACTGTTTTCACATTTGTCTAGAATAAAAAAGGTAGATTAAGAAGAGACTCAATTATGAACCAGCCTATATAATTTCATGATTTATTTTGCTGTCAAATATTTCTTCACATATTTTATTGACTTACGCATTTATTGTAAATGAAATGTGTAACAGCTCTGCGCCGAGAACCGCACAGACACGAGACACCGTACAGAGTTTCCATCATTTGCTAAAGGAGCGGCCTCGCGCTTGGCGGGCTGGTGGCAAACGCTCCACGAGGAGAGGCCTCGTGCCTGGGCAGTGCTGCTGTGCCTGGGCAGTGCTGCTGTGCCTGGGCAGTGCTGCTGCCCAAGCCCCCTGTGACAAGGCTCGCTGGGGCTGCTGCTGCCCAACCCGCCCTGTGACAAGGCTCGCTGGGGCTGCTGCTGCCAAGCCCACCCTGTGACAAGGCACGGTGGGGCTGCTGCTGCCCAAGCCCCCTGTGACAAGGCTCGCTGGGGCTGCTGCTGCCCAAGCCCCCTGTGACAAGGCTCGCTGGGGCTGCTGCTGCCCAACCCGCCCTGTGACAAGGCTCGCTGGGGCTGCTGCTGCCCAACCTGCCCTGTGACAAGGCACGGTGGGGCTGCTGCTGCTGCCAAGCCCACCCTGTGACAAGGCTCGCCGGGGCTGCTGCTGCCGCGGGAGCCCCACAGAGCCGCGCTATGGCTTGGGGGGCAGGAGCCCCGGCCTGGGCACGCAGGGCTCGCACGCTGCTCAGCTGGGAGGCCTTGCGGGGAAGGGACCCTTCCTGCCCTTAACAGTCCTGTTGCAATGTTTTGAACCTGAACCTGTACAATCAACGTGATGTTGGTTTTTTGTTTGTTTTTGTCTGAGACAATTTTGGATAAGTCACTCTTTGGTAAACTCAAACCATTTTAATACATTTACAGACACAAAGAACTAGGTTTAAATAATGTTAAGATTGTGACACAGAGAAATTCAAGAAATATAAAATCTGTACCCATATCCTGCTATCCTCAAGTCATCCTTCCAGGGAAAAAGTCACACCAAAGGCACGACCGCACAGGTTCAAGATAAAGGGTTAACAATAACGGTACATTTCTTGGATTTTGCATGTCTCAAACTTAATTTACCAAAACACACTTTTTGCATTTAATTACTTAAAACAAACACTGAAGGAAAAAACCGTATCAGAAACACCAACATGTTTTTAGGTGGGTAAACACACAGACTACCTGCCCTAGACACAGACTATCCCTTCCCTTACTGGAAACAAAAGTTCTGTTGTTGCTTCAAGGAAAGAAACATCTCCCCACTCCCTGCCTCTTTATTTAGGCAGTTTTAGGAAAAAGAGACAAACTATGTATTCAATTTAACTGAAACTGCTCCAATGGAGCAGGTGGGGGTTATACTGTAAATCCTTGTTTGAGAGATTAATCCTTATTGCAGACTGTCACAATATTAAGAACTAGTGTATTTAATAAAGCTACTGCACAAATATGCCCCAGCTTCACAAGGGCCAAAAAGTTTTACAAGATAGCAAACCTACCTTTTTTTCCCCCCATAATTTAGAAATGAGCTTTTATTTTCTAAATTTCAGGAGGTAAACAGCACGTTCACAAATGTATTTTCAGTATCAGCTAAACAAACATAAGACCCAATAATACAAAACCTGTATTTTAAAGAACTATGTGATTAATTTAATGATTAATTCTATTCATCAGGTAGAATGTTAAACAGTAGTGTTTGCCAGTCCATGCTTTTGAGATCTATTAAGCCATTGGTTTTTTTGTGGTATGAGATTTGTTTGTTTGGGTTGGGTTTTTTGGGGGGGGGCGGGTTGGTTTGTGTGTGTGGGGCTTTTGTTTGTTTATTGTTGAGGACTTTTTTTTTTCCTTAACCATTATGATTATGTTTCACATTTGATATATTATACTGACCTAAATTATGAAGTTAGCACCATATTAAAACACATATTTAGTGAAACAAAAAGATATAGAATATTTTTTAAGTTGTTGGTAGCTCCTTTATGCAGAAAAAAAACACTGAAAAAACAGAGAAGCTACAGCAACCCTGTAATAATCACACATGAAATAACATATTGCTCAAAATTCCCATAGAGTATTTGCCTTTTTATACAAAAAAGTACAAATTCCAAGTGCTGGCATATCACTTGGAGCTTTAAGTAGGAAGTCAACGTGCACCTGAAAAGAGCTCTCTATGAAGAGACCTATTAAAATACTGCTTGGAAATACTGTGGTTTAAACTACATCTCTCTCATGTTTTAACCACCCATGAAGAGTGATGAAGTTGAATTTAATTACCTGGTATGGTTCTACAGTACGAAATGAAGGTAGATTCTGAGACCAGTAAAAACACATTTTAGACCACAATGCTACTTTTAGGTTTGCTAATTTTTTTTTTAATATATATATATATGTATGTGTGTATATATATATATATATATAGATATATAGATATATCTATCTCTATATATATAAAAAGGTCAGCACCACAGGTTGTCCAGCTTGCATTCTAGACAACTAACAAAACCCCTCAACAATTTAACCATAATTTAATAGATTTATGGCATTTGGTTTACATATGTTATAAAGCAAAGCTATTAAAACAAGGTAATTCACTTTGCTCACTTTTTACACACAAAGTAATAGTTTAATAAAATGAAAACCAAACAATATTTGTTTAAAACCAAAACCATCCTCCCAAAGTCCAACGTTCTAAACCCTAAGCAGAGAGGAGTCCTAGCAGTTGAAAGAGTGGCATATGGTATTAGCCTTGACATAATTTTACATTCACCTCAACCAGAATAGGGAAAGTGAAAGCATTTTATATATATAAAGCAAATTTATATATATAAACAGACTCACTACCAAACCAGTCAGTAAGAGCAAACAGATTTCATTGTGACATGAGAGGAATCAAAGCTGTAATATTCTCTCTTCCCACTGCTGTGTAACTCATTACCAGCAATAGGATTTAAGAAACAAATAAGGGAAATTACAGCTTCTTTCAGCATTCAGCAGAGCTGCCAATCTTATTCTAGTATCTTTCTCCACTGGCATTTGTGTCTCTCCATATCAATCGGCAGGGACACTTCAGCAGACTCTTCCTATCCTTTCCCCAGCACACTGTCTTTATATTCTGAGCATCTTCAAATAGAAAAAACAAACTCCAAAGAACTCAGCCTCCTTCAAAAACAAAGAATACTTATGTAGTCTTCTCCAGAAACCATTTCTAACTGATTTCCAGAAGGTCAGGAAAATTAAAAGGCTGTTACACGTGTACTGAAGATTACTAAAATAAAATACTTTAAAAATACATTAATAATGTGCTTGTCTGTGTTGCACTTAGAATGTAATATTTTAATCAGATGTATTAGACATTGCATGAATTTCCATACTAGAATCCATAGCTTCAGAAGCTGTAGCATCATTATCTACTTTCTGTTCCACAAACGCTTCTGTTCTGTCTGGAGACTCAGCCCTGTTTCTCACTTCTGTTACCCCCGGGTGATTTTTTCGCAAGTGCTGGTTTAGTGTACCCTGGAAAGGAAAACATTTTCCACAGATCTCACAGCGAAAGGGTTTGTCATCTGTGTGACCACGAATATGATACTCAAGTTGGTCCTTACGGGTATATTTCTTTCCACAAAACTTGCACACAAAAGGAGTTATTCCCATGTGCAGTCGCATGTGTCGATCAAGGCTCCCTTTCTGGTTGAAAGATTTCCCACAGTAAATACAAATTAGCCTCTCATTGTAAGGATACCAATGACCTCTTGCATTTCTTTCCCGTGGACTACTTTCATATCCTGGATTACTCACCATGGATTCGCTGTCAGCCCCTTGCACCAAGCCCTGGATATCACTGTGCAAGTGACCCGTAGGTACTCGTTTTTGGCGTGCACGACCCCCTCTAAAACAGCTCAGCATTGACCTTGAAGGACTCGTATTGGTCAGGCTTCCAAAGGTTTCTGAGACACCTGTAGCCTGTGATGAGGCATGGGTAAATGAATAAACATGTTGTAAGACAGACCCATAAGAACCAACATTTACTGCCACCACCTGCTCTCCATCCACCATTTCAGTGTGATATCCATCATCACCAAGGGAAGAGCTATCAGAACAGCTTGGCCTGTCAGACTTTTCCATTTTAACTTTCACCTCTGCAATCTGACTTTCTCTTACTATCAGGTCTCCTTGCTCATGATCACCTTCAATCTGAATCTCATATTCAGAGATACTCCCGCTGCTCCCTCGGTCTGAATGCCCTTCTTCTTGCAGACGACTACGTAGAGTTTTTCCTGGAGTAGTTTCCATCCGAAGATCGCTGCCTGCTGTTGACTGTCGCACCTGAGAGCAATAGGGAGGAGATATCTCAATAGGGTTGGCAAAGTAGCTGCTGTCTTTAACGCCATTGCGATTCTCTGAATTTTCTTCGGCACCAACAGTGACAGAATCAACATCACCAACACTGATCTTGGAATGGATACTCTCCAGTATCTGTGTGCACTTGTCAATGACGCACTGCATCTGTAGGAAGCTAGCTGCAGTTAGAAAACTGACAACATCCTTCAGCTGCAAGGACATCCTTCCAGTGTAACAGAAAGAAAGCAACTGTTCAAAAACATTGGGATTTTTAATAACTGATATAGATAGGCCACTCATGGTGCTTAATGCTGAATGGTCACGAAAATACGGAGAACTGGCAGCTAAGACAGCTTTGTGGGCACGGAACGGCTGACCCTGGATGTGCACGATTATGTCACAGAGCTTCCCTTGCAAGCGGAGTTCATTTAACTGGCTCAGGACAGTGTTGCTGTACTCGGGCACATCAAACTGAATGAAACTGCTGCTGTCCATTTCTACTGACGTAAAGAGTAATCTGAAAGAAAAATTAGAAGATTTACAATGGAGAATAAAGTTTTCCATTTCAAAAATAAATGCTTGCAAATGTTTCAGTTAAATCACCATATTGATCTGTTAAAGATGTGTTACAATGAAACATTTAGCATAAATACTTGATATAATAAAAAGTAGTCTTAATCTATGCATTTCTTGCATTTCTGTAATTTGAATTATCCCTCTGCAACATTCACAATGTAATTGCTCAGAGTACATCACAGGCTCCCTGGGACAATCTATGTCCTCAATGAAACTTTGCAATTTCATTTCCTGGCAAGAAGTGCAGAACAATACCTCCACCCTCCCAAAAGAATATCAATTTTATAGCCATTAGGCAAGGTAAATACTTCAGAACCCTGAGTGTTGCCCATTTTTACTGTTAAAAAATAGCTAGCTTTCTCTGTTAGACAGTTTCAAGGACGAGATTTTGTAAACATAGCTATGTTGTTGTAAAAATTATCTTTTTACATTCCTTTCCCATGGACACAGATCCTTTTGACAGACACTTCTTGTAACCAATATAGTTAGAGACGGAAGTGTTAACTTTCTCCAATGATCTGTGATTTCTAGAAGTGTATATAAGAATTAAACGAAGGTGGGTTCCCCCCCTTCCGCCCTTTGCTCTGAACAAGCTCGGACTCCGTCTTCTCTGTTCTGCGCCTTCGGCTGATAAGCCGGGATAAGCCGTAATAACAGGCAGCCCGGTAATACCTGAGCAGGTTTTCAAGCCAGATATTACAGGGAATTGCATCATTAAATTGCCCAAGAATGATTGTTGGAAAGTACTTCATGAAGATTGAAAAGTCTACTAAGGAAAAGTCACAGGCACATTGTGTGTGTGTGTGTGTGTGTGCGCGCACATTGGAAAGAAGTGTTTGAGCCACCCATGGACCTTCAAAATTTTTTTAAATTTTCTTTTGTGATTTTAATTTTTTTAAACAAACCATTATGTGAATCCAACACAGCAGTGATTTCCTAGCTAAATAATTTGACATTTAAATTCTAACCTAACTTAAACATCATGGGTACTGAAACACCAGGAAAGGACATTCAAAGAGACTTTAAAGAAATGTATAGAGTTTCAAACAAGAGCTAAAGAAAAGCACTTTTCACAGAATGCTATCGTAAAAAGCACACACACACTCTCATCCCCAGAGAGTCTATCTGCAGCATTACCTTACATTTCCAAGACTGGGCACTAATCAAGCGCCCCAGAACCTTCAGACTTTTATTGCTATTCTTGTTCTTATTAATGCAGAAGTCTAAAGACATAATATTGCCACCATACCTGCTTTTCCAATTGAACAAACAGATCTCAACATCATCCATTGACTTCGGATGCAGGAAGCATGTCCAATGTATCACAATATACTAGTGGATTTTTTTTTCTATTACGTTACATGCTGTAATGGGACATATGAACAATTTAAATCAAATTATGAAAATTCAGGTATTCTAAAAACAAAATCAACAGGTAGAAATATGATAAAATAAGCCTCAAAGGAAGAACTGGAGCTCTATCAGCTGACTGTCACTTAAAACTAACATTCACAACCTTCAAAAATGGAACTTCTTTTCAGCAAATACAAGAAACCCACCTTCCTGACTGGACATTATGTATGATTTAGAAAACCCATAAAAACTCTCACAAAACATTCAAAATCAAATTATCAGATTTGCTAATCATGTTCTCTAAGTTGCCAGTGTCATTACCCATTAAAATGAGTAAATGAGACTTCAGTTTTTATAGCTGTAACGTAAAAGCAGGAGAGAAAACATTTTATAGGCTCTTATATCTGAGGTGGGAAATAAGGACTTCAAGAAGTTTACCAGAAGTGATATGACTGCAGCAATCCATGCAGAGATGGCTTTGGCAGGACAGTTCTTTTATTCAGCAAACAAGGCTACAAAACAATTCAGAGTTGTGAGCTGATGCAAGTCAAAAATCAAACACAATAGAGATATTACTATACTAATACTCCTAATACTCCTCAAGTACAATACAGAACCTACCTCACCAGTGGAGTAGTTGCACAGCAAGATTAAACTTGCTTTTCTGAGCATCCCTGCCTGTTGTGCAGAGAACCACTATCTCAGTCCCACAGGGAAGACAGGGGTCCCAGCAGCTGAATGCATGTTTGTGTTACAAATGAGTCTTTTAAGATCACTTCAAGAATCACAGGGGAGAAGGGGATGCACTAACACAATCTGTCACCTTCACTTGTGTCTGACAGGGCAGCAAGCTTCTTACAAACCCAACACAGATCACTACCTTTAATTTGTGGGGCTTATTAGCTATGCACACATGCAAAATCAGCCATTCCTGATTAAGTTTCTCTTTGCTAAACGGAGGAAGAGCTTTTGTTGACTTGAAGTGACACAAATGGACAAGTTACCTAGGTCACGGACTGCGTACAAATCAGAAGACCAGGCCCCAGCAGCAATAATTTGTCATTCCAGTCTAGGATGCACAGAAAGTTTGTCACGTATAGACAGTGGCCTTCCTCCTTGTCCCATACTTCCCTAAGGCTTCTTACTCAGCAAAATGAAGAACAGCTTACTCCTACAGAAAATATTAAAATACAAATTGTCACCACTAGCACTGGTCCAGACAGAAGGAATGAATTAAGGACAGGCATCTGAGAAGAAAGAAGATGGACATTTTATGCCTTACAATGCAGGAAAAGAAGTTAATTCTTTTCATCATGCCATCTTGGTATCTCTAGATGAATTCACAGTCGCTGGGACACGGCCACACAATGCAACTGGACTGTAAACACATACCAGAGAAAGTGTGAGAACCAGGAGAAGGGCACCAAGGAGACAGGAATCCACAGTGATCCTTGCACATCATGACTGTTGGAACATCCCATTATCTCCGTATGCGTATACATATCTGTAAGTAACTCTACATTCTTGTTCTCAGAGTTGTTTCATCTTTCTTTTGGAAACAAATAAGCTTATTTTGTTAGGAGGATGGTGGAGTTAAAGGTCTGTAAGTCTGTTTGTCGGAGTAGCAGAAAAGCAGTAAAAACCTGCAACAGGGATCAGGGGAACATACAGTGTTGCTTTGAAAGCAAGCAAACAGGTCAAGTACACAAAACACTGCCTAAAAAGCAGTGGACAAGATTCTATACCCATCTGCTCTTAAAAAACAAAGTGAACACACTACAGCACACACTTGTGACTGCTCTTCCACCTTAGTTTCTTCCTTTGCAGACACATGCTTCCTGTGACCTCAAAAACATCTGTGGAAAGCTGGGGTTAATGACAGGAATTTTGAACTGCAGCAGCAGTGGACAGAAGGGAACCCTTCTTCTGCTTTCAGCCAAAGCCTTAAATCTCCAGCTGCAGGTTTGGGAACTGACCAGGTTGCCAGTGGACAGGAGCAGGCAGGACTGTAGCAGGAACAGCACTGAGGCTGCAGTAATTTTGCCAGTTAGTACCAGGGCACCACAGCTTCCTTGTATCAATTTGGGAAAGAAAGACCTGGGGGAAAACCTGGGCATTACATGCAGGCACCACTCGCCATGTTATACTGGTGAATGGCCAGAACAAAAATGATCTTATTTCTTCACAGAAGTCCTGAATGTCACTATCTAGAAAAGAAAAGTAATCCATAGATTATACTCCCATACACAAGAAGGTTTTATTTTATTTGTATATAGGATCAAGTTAGCAGCTCCGTAATAAAATTCTAGTAAAATTAACCAAAATAATGTTTAGCAGGGTACTGTACCATAAAAATACTCAGTTATTAATCAGTGCTGGCAGGGCAGTAGCACTTTCAAGACAATAGTATTTATGGTTGAAACATTTCTGAAACAGTCCTGGAAGATCACAGTTTGAAAAGGCTAATAAGAAATCCCCCATTCTTTAAACAGATTCCCCCAAGCTGAAACAACTACCTAACCTCTTCTCTTTTGGGGTGAGGCATATAGCAATAAACTGAAGCAAAAAGGTACTCTAAAGTACAAATTAACTTTGGACACATCCACTGTATGCTCTAAAGAAAAAAATTTATCTCTGAGGATAACCAGTAATAATGATACTTATAATAATTATTTACAGAATTAGCATAGGTGAAGAAGAAATAAAAATAATGCTCAGTCCGAAGTCCTGTTCAGCACCTTCCATGGTAGCTCAGCACATGCAGAGGGAAGCTGTGTTATTTAGGTTCAGTATAGTCATACAGAACAATAGTTCAGAATGATGACAATTTTATTTGCAATATACAAACTCAAGCATTTGAGGGGTAGTGAGAACTAAGACAACTCAAGTTGGATTCAATGATCCATGTGGGTACCTTCCAACTCAGAATATTCTGTGATTCTGTAAACTCACAGCAATGTTAGGTACACTAATTGTTAAAAAGTAATGCATTTTGTCTTGCTTTAGCTTTCACCCCTGCAACTAAGTGTGAAATTAGGGCAAAGTCCTGCAAAATTTCAGTCTGGGCACCTGTCTATGAATAGATCCTCTCTTAACCTTTCCTCAAAAGTAGATCAAATTGTTGAAGGTTTTCATTTTCATAGCTATTAGATATCCAAGATACTGGCTGAAGGCACAGGCCAGAACCGGACACCAGGTTCACTTAGTCCTTGCAGGGCTCTGTGTTGAAACTCCTGTCTGTTTCTGTAGGAGATGATCCAGTCACGCTCAGAAGAATCATAGAAATTCTCTTTGCATCTGCATTACATTTATTCATCAGAGTTTTATGCAACAGATGTAGGCCACAGAATGAATTTATTAGTAGTGGATTGCTGCCCTATGTCTTCAAACGAAAGTGTTCATTAAAGTAACCTGTGAACACCAGAGTGATAGGCATTTAACATTTTTTATTAGATTTCAAAGAAAACTTCCTTTAAAGATTCTGAAAGTTCTTATTTCATTTCAAAAAAAACAAGAATAGATATTGACAAACCACGTTAGGTATTTAATTTTACTGACATCATACAGTAGCAGCAGAGAAGCATCGTATAACCATAACACGAAGCTGTGTGTCTGCCAACATCGTATTAGTTTCTGCTTCTAAGCCTGCACCTGTCTAATTTCCTTCACTCAAAGAAGTATGATTCACTGTTCCCACAGCCAGGTGAATGATACAAATTATACTAATTTAAACTCACACAAAGGTGTGAGAAAAGATCCCTTGAATTTTCTTAAATTAGCTCAGCAACAAGGAATCCAAGGGAAAAAAAACACATTACAAACCATTAGTGTTGTAGCATGCCTCAAAACAGAAATACATAAAAAGGCTAGAAGGGTCATAACAAAAATTAAGACAAAAACAAAACAAAGTATTCCATGACACCAAAAATGCCTCTCCTCGGCACGTAGCAACAGGACAAGAGGAAATGGTCTCAACCTGCATCAAGGGAGGTTCAGGCTGGAAATCAGGAAGAATTTCTTTACTGAAAAGGTTGTTAAGCATTGGAACAGGCTGCCCAGGGAGGTGGTGGAGTCACTATCCCTGGAGGTGTTAAAGAAGTGACTGGATGTGGCACTCTGGTCTGGTTGACAAGGTGGTGATCAGTTAAAGGTTGGACTCCGTGATCTTGGAGGTCCTTCCCAACTTTCCAACTTTTTTCAAGATTCTGTGATATTCCCTCCATACATTAGTGCTCAGAATACAGAGAAAAGGCAAGAAAATAAACAGGTATTTTTATAAATCAGTGCACTCCTCCCTTGCATTTTCTAGGAGTCAGTATCTACATCTGTATGAGAACTCAAGGCATCATTGCAAATATGTATCATAATTCAAGAGAATTTTAACCTAGGAATGTAACCCTATCAGCTATGACCGTGGCAGTTTTTCGGCAAAAGTCCTCATCACTCTTCCTCCTTTCAAACTGCATTTGCATTAGCCTTCAGATTTACAGCAGCCACACTAATTAATGCTAGCTGCATCAATGTACGTCACAGGCTGGGGAGGGGTCTCTAAGACACCCTTGAAATAATCTTTAAAACTAGGGAAAAGACTGATCATAGAATATTTTACCAGTTTATCCCTCTCATAACTGTAAAGTATTAATTATCCTTTAAAAGTCAACATAGTGCCCTTGGATGGCCTTAAGCGGCATGCCACACGGCGAAACTCCATCCCCAAAGCAGGGTAAGCTACCCCACTGCTGAAAAACAGTTTAATTTTGCAGCCATTAAAAGAAAAACAAAATCAAAAGAGGGTAAAAAGTCCATATACTCTCCCAACAACTGAGATAGTTTTGAAGTCCAACAAACTTACAATAATACAAGCAGCACTATGCAAGTATATAGAATTGGGTTTTGCATTAATTCTTTACTTCCTCCAAAGTACCCACTGGAATAAAAGAAGATACAGGCAGTTTGCCCAAATTATCTGTACGAAAGCACACAGCAATTGGTGTATGTGGCATATTATTCATTGGAAAACAGCTTTGAAAGTCAGTCTGCTTCATTTCTGGTTTAGACTACAATACAGAATCTGTTAAGAGAGGTGAAGACTACACAACAATTTAAAACTTCACTACTTTACCTCATAAAAATGCGGACAATGTTCATTTTCCTCAGAAACAGAAGGCAGTCAATATGGGCTGAAATGTGGTTACCAGAAAGCTTAGACCTTGCACACTTGCATCAGTAGATCTCAGAACACTCCAGTGAAAATCATCACCCCTTCTGCAGTGAAACCATGAGCAAAGCTCCTGCCTGGCAGGTGAGTGCTCCAGCAGTGCTGTGGGGGACAACCTCACCAGCTGCCTGGGGAGCAAAGCAGCAACCCCTGATGCTCAGTTCAGTAAAGTTTTACTAACTCAGATTTCTGTCTAACAAAAATTTAAAAGGATTTATTTTCATCTCACCAAGATTCACAACATGATGAATAGCAAACTACTTCAAAGAGTGGATGATTTTAGCATCAAAATAAAACCAATTTATTTAGGTGTATGTACATGTATGCACATGCATACATACAGACATGCCAATACCAGTAACACTACAAACTCATTCTCAGTGGCTAGCACGGTGCAGCAGGGAAATCATTGGAACTGCATATTTAACATTTTATAGAAAGAAAAAGAAGCCTCTTATTTGAGCAAATATCCAAAGACAGCAGATGTGAAACTGAAGTCTAAGTGCCACCTTTGTCCTATTCTGTCTTACTCACAACTGCTTGTCTGTGTGGAATTGATTGAAAGAGCAAAAATGAAACCTATCAATGCATAAAAAAAGTTTCACCTAACAATTAGAAACATCAATAACATTTAAATCTTGACTCTAGAAATCAAATTACTACAGAAGTAGTTATAGGTACAAATTTATTTCTGAATGTAAAAAACAAGTTACTAGGAGACAAACTGGGGATAAGCCAAGATTAAATGGTGCCTTCCAAATAACATTATTCTATGAGTCTATGATTCCAATATCAACAAAAATATTGCGCCAGATAAATCAAACAAAGGGGCATGTTGGTGATACATACACATCAAACCAGCAAGATCTTACAAGTAACGATCAAAAACTTCTATTTTGTGCCTAAATTTCACAATATCCCCCTTATGTAATGCTAAACAGCCACATTTTCTGAATACCCGACAACTTCGAGATGTATGCTTTGGGAAATCTCTATGATAAAAAAAACTCCAGCTTGTATTTTGAGACTCAGGATATACATACTGCCAGATTTTTCACAAGTGGGGAGAGGGCTCTTGAATCTTCTGCTATTATAGTATTATTTACTATCAAGGTAATACTTTGCCACTATTGTGCATTTTAATCCATCCACTTTTTTTTTTTTTTTTTTTTTTTTTTTTTTTTTTTTTTTTTTTAAACCGTAGCCACTCTTAATCAAATCATTAACTTTTTGGCTCCTACGTTTCTTTCAAGCAATGAAGCTACTATGTTCTCTAGATATCAGCAACATTTTTTGCAGCAGATTTACAATAGCTGTGAAGAGCACATGTTCATGGTATTTTCCCAGCTCACTACTTGGGACAGATGGAGCTGTCCCTGGACAGGCAATGGAGCACAGGCACATTCTGATACAGACGTTGAGGATTCTATAACATGTAACAACTGCAATGCAGCCACTCCTGAATCACCTCGTTTTCCCTTGAAAACCTGGCTCTCCCGTATCAATGTTTCCGAGACTGCTCTGGCTTGTTTCAAATTCAGTCTCAACTCTGATTTACTCTAAACCAAATGCAATTCTGCATGCTGTGCACACCTGCAGGGATTTGGAAAGACCTTTGCATTACAGAGGCTGGGGTTTCACTGGAACTCCCACCTTCTCTGACCGAACAGCAGCAGGTGAAGGGTCCCCCACCTCCTGCCAATAAACACCTCCCCAGACGGGGGCAGGCTCGTTGCACCCCAGTCCGCCGTGCCGAGGATTTTACGCCCGGCTCGGGTTAACAGCAGACCCCGACACAGGCGCGCTCGCCCTCCCTCCCCGCACGCCAAAGCTGCTCCAGAGCCACCGACTCGGGTTACGCGCCAGCTCCCGACGAGGCACGGCGGGACGAGAGAAGCCCCGACGAAGCCGTTGCCGCCGTTCCAGGCANCGTGCCGGGCAGCCGAACCGAGCCACGGCCCGCCGGGCCGCGGTCACCACCCCCGCGGGGCCTGTCAGGCGCCGGGACCCTCTCCCGAGCACGGCCCCGTCCCATCCGGGAGCGCCGCGCCGGCCCTGAGGCCAAGCGCCCTTGGCGGCGCCGCGGCCCGGCCGCCGCTCACCTGGAGCTGTC
>VZRZ01003363.1:107126-117295 GCA_013398175.1 Climacteris rufus | reverse complement strand
GCTGCCGGGGCCGGGGCCGGGGCCGGGGCCGGGGCCGGGGCCGGGGCCGGACGAAGGCAGAGGGCTGTGCGCCTTGGCTGCAGCCGTGCGTGCGCGGGCAGAGCCGTTCCGAGAACTCTCACGGTGTGCAGCTCCAGAAAACACGCACTCGGAGCCGGACCCCGCCGGGCACTCGCAAATGCAGTCAGGGAGCTTTTGGGGGAGGACATCCCCCCACTCCAGCTGTAACGACCAGCTTTATTGAGCAAAGAATTTAAAAGTTCACCTGCATTACTCTGACCTTGTAACCAGAAATCGCTTCAGCAAGCATGCACAGACCTTTGTTTTCCAGTTATCCTGCATACGCTTGTAGGTCAGTTAGTGCAGTGATTCAGTTTATGAAGCAGACAGCTCATGTACTACTTGATAAAAGTCAGAGTGACTGGTGCCAGTAGGTCCTGGTGGAACATGCACCTGGTCTAACTGTACACCACATTCTGTCTTCTGAAGGTACGTCTTTCTCTCCCAACAGAACACAGAAAAGAGTCATCATAAATTAGGCACTAAATGCTGATCAGATAAAGCAGCAGCCTGGGAAGCATCCTGGCCAGGGCACAAATAACAGTTAAAGAACACATGCACAAATTTTATTTGTTCATTCAGATAAAAGAAACTCAACTAATTCTGAACAGGCAGAAAACTTTGGGCTTATTCATACATGTTCAGTGAGTGTAACCAAAACAGAAAATTAATTTTCTTGTACCATATTCCATTTGAATTTGCTGAAGACCGAGTGCGTTAGACAAATATTGACTTCTCCAGGTTATTAGTTGAACATGCTTTCAATGACAGGGAGCTCATTTTTTGCCTGGGTAGCAAGCAGCAGCTGGGACGGTTCCACAAGGACTGAGCAGATAGAGGCTGGACAAAATCAAGTGTTCAGTATGAGTACCTGAATTTAGTCAGGGAGAGAAGAAATCCTCACAAGAAGGGAAGGGAAACTTAATCTTTAATACTTTTCACAGCATGAAATTTCTTTCATACTCAGACAAGAAAAAAAACTGTTATCTGTCCCTACTTCAAATGTACTGAGAGGCCTTTGGGACGTGCAGTTGCTGCTACTATGAAGTGAGTGCTCTGGAATTTTCCTATCGGCACGTACCTTCTGTACTGTAAATTCAGATCTCACCATTCTGCAAAAAACAGTTACAACAAAACCAGTTTGATAAATCTGAACTAGCATGGAAACTAACTACCTAAAGCAGCAAAGAAATGTGTCCAATTTCACAAATTAATCAAACTTACTGTGTTTTAAAAAATCAGGTTTAGTGTTTTCATACATTAGGCTGGCATGTTCTCAATATTTCAAGAAGACACATTACTAGATACTTTTTCTTTATATATTTAATAAAGTTATATATCAACAACTTTTGGATTTGTACTTCTGTTTGAGCACTTATTTTGGCAAAGTGAAATATTAAATACTAGTACTGGACATGCATTCCTTTCATTCAAGCTTAAGAAAACATTTACAAAGTTGACAGATAACATTTATTAAAACATATTATACAAAAAAAGGGGCATGGGACTCTTCTATAAGAAGAAAATATTCAACAGTAACATTAAATTAAAACCATGCTGTACAATCAGGACAGCAATATTTATAGACAAAACTATCCAACCTCTGAAATACAGGCATAACATCTCACAAAATATCAAGATATGCAAATTTACTATTATAAATGAATTGTTTAGAATAAAAACTTATAGCTCATTAAGGAAGATTCACTTGACTTGCATAAACAGTTACATTTCTAAAAGAAATATGGAATCCCATGAATTAAAAAAAAAAAAGGAGCAGCAATCAACAGACACAGGCTTCAAGCAGAAATCAGAACTTGCAATTTAATCACATTAAAATTATGCCATTTTCTTTTCCAGCATCTTCCCCTAGGGCACTGACAGTTTACAGCTAATAGTTAAAGAAGCCAAGCTATCCATTGAAGCATTTAAAAGACAAAAGAACAACTTTCCTTTGCTGTTTTGAGAAAGGTCCTAATTCTTTTACAGCAAAACACTCAATGTACTGCTGTAGGCTCTCATAATTCAGAGGTCACCTTGCTGGCACTCAGGCAGCAAGCATTGAGATTACAATCTGATGTGCCTCCATTCTTTCAGGCTCAATAATACAGGAACGCTCAATACATCAGCCTCTGATCATCTGCCTTGCTTATGATACAGGACAGCTTCTCAACCTGACACACCTGAGATGAAAAAAGCCGAGACCAAAAACTGTACTCACAATACCTTTCTAGGGGCTCACCCACAAAACAAACAAGGAAAGTTTAAAACATGAAACAACAGAAAAACACCCCCCCAAACCAACGCTAGTGTGTGAAATAGGGACCTTCTCCCTCAAAAGGGTCCAATATACACCTAAGCAGATTTTAACCCTGGAAACAGTTGAATTTTTCAGAATGGCAATTACACAGATTCAATGGTAATTAACATCTTAGTTACAAAATGGAATGAAAAGGAACTTAGCTGTAGTTTCACTGTCTTCTTACCACTGCTAGGACATTGAATGGCTTCAAAGCAGCAGGAAATTCTGAAAGCCTGTATGGACAATGTGCTGGTTTTCAGAAGACACTCACTCTACTACAGCCAACAGCCACATCATCGAAGGTAATGAAGCATAAAGATTAATGAAATTCATCATATACATTTGCATTCATATTATATATATATGGATAGCTTCCCTCCTCCCCACAAACAAGAAATTATTTTTTGTACCTCGAACATGACTGCTCCATTAGCAAAGACTAGGAGCTTGACAGAAGCTTCATCTGTGTATCTTGGCTTGCTATGTTCAACTGCACTGGCCACCAGTGGCAGGGACTACAGGGGCGATGCAGGGCCAGAGGTTTCAAGCTGCCCTGTGCTAGTCAACAGAAGTTCAGCCTGCACAAAAAACGGATGTGAGCAATCCACTGCATGCCAGAATCTCAACCAGAGGTGCACATAATGCTTCTGCTTAAACATACCTAAGGAAGAGTGGTGGCTGCTAGCAAGAAGTGCAGGGAGACACATGGAGAAGATATTCCTGGGTATATGTGGAGAAACTGAAGAGCTGCTCTTGGGAAAACACCTGAAGAAGTCACTGAGAACATGTACAGAGACATACTCACAGAAGGACACACTCTCTGCCTGAGGAGATTCACTTCTACGAGGACTTTGGCCTACAGCTAAGCCCTGCCAGAGAAGGCACATCTCTGACATAACTGAGTTCCACGGGAGAACCAAGCTGGAAGGACACGTCCCTGAAGGGAACTGTGGCCCAGTGTCACCATGAATAGGGACCCTGACCAGCCCAGAGGACACCCACTAAGAAATGAAAAGCATCAGACAAGAAGTGTGCATATAAGCCCAACCTCCTGTGTGACCTGGCAGCTTACTGAAGAAAATGGTAGGGGCTGAATACAACTCTTGGTGAAAACAAGGGAAACAGAGTACAAAGGCAGGCAGAAGAAGGGTTAGACTCAAGCTGAGCCTGAGCAAGATGGTTCAAGTAATTTTTGTTGGCTTTTCCCCCCAATACCCGAAATGTTGAATAGAAGTTTGACAAAGGGCAATAAATTGAATTCAAGGGAAACACCACAAGACAACTGTTTCACCTGTGACATGCAAAAGTAAAGATTTTAGACATGTATCTCAAGCTGCCCTTAAATCATCAGTCCTCTCAACGTGATCTCATGACAATCAGATCCGTATTTTCCTGCAATCAATTGGTTTCATGTAAATTGACAGCAGAAAGCCAAGTGCTACAAAATCAGTGGAGCAACATTTGTTGGATTTTCAAGACAATGCCATAATATGGGGTAAAACAGCAATAGGCAAATACTAAAAAGTTACTATTCATGCTAAGTCATTAAAAAAGGACATGGTTCTATAATATGATCTACTGAACCTGTTATAAAACCTTTAAAGTGTCTCTCGCAGTACATTTGATTTTAAAGCTTTATTTAAAAGTAATCTAACTGCAAATAGAAGTAATGTTATACTTTGAAATGTCCCATATAAAAGTCATTCCAAGCTGGTAAAAGAAACAGTTTTGCTGGCAGCTCTGTAGGATAGTCTGGGTTCAACATTTTTATTTTTTTGACCATAGTTTTCAGACTGGTGTTTCTGTCCAGCCTTTTTTATGGTTAAATGGGAAGAGGAACCCTTAATCTTTTAATGCAAAACTAAAGTGACAGTTGGAAAGGGGCTGAGAACTAATGTAATAGACAAGATCATTCTTGAAATGAGTATGAGAATGAACACCCTGGATGTGTTCCAAGGCCAGGTTGATGGGGCTCTGAGCAACCTGGTCTATTTGAAGGTGTCCGTGCCCATGGCAGAGGGTTTGGAAGTATATGACCTTCAAGGTCTCCTTCCAACCTAAACCCAACCCAAACCATTCTATGATTCTAATTCCTTCCTTCAAATGTGATGATGGTACTTACAGAAATGACACCATGTATGTGGTAAGGCCTTGGAGAATGGAAAAATAGGGCCACCGAGTGCAAGCACCCTTTCCTCTACCCTCATGTAAACAGGCAAACATTATAGCATTTTTTTAGTATTAAAAAGACAGTGTTAGCAGTGTGTAAACAAACCATAGAGGGAATATAATTTCTAAGTTTAAAAAACATACTTATTAAGTTTTATGGTTTGTGTTTGGTTTTTTTTTTTTTGTTTAAATACAAAGTGCTTCTATACATTAAGCAGGTTACAGTGTTAGTGAGCAAAATCCCTGTTTCAGTACCTTGATCACAAGGGTTAAACATGGCCACCATGGTATTTGTAGAGTTCAATTAAGTGCTAAGAATAGGAACTCCGTAGTGCTGACCATTCATACCCATTGCCAGCAATGGGTTCATTGTATCTGGGAACATCTGTTTTAACAAAACTCCATATGAAAAAATATTTGAAGCATTCGAAGATTAATTATTAAGAGCCTCTTAAAAAAAATTAGGTTTGTAAGTAGAATGCCAGTAAAGAAATTACAGTAATTACAGCCCACTGAGTAGTAAACCCTCAGCTTGCAGTAGACATTCATTTTCAGGATACAGTTCAGTTGTATCTTAAGACAATTTGTAACTGGGAGTTCAAAAAAGAATCTGAAGTGTAATAATCTTTGTGTGGTTTTGCTTCACCATACAGGGTCTTCTGTTTCAGTACATTATCCTGCACATTGCAGTGCCTAATACAGAAACTGGGGCTTAGGCCTTCAATGCTGGTTAACTTTTTCCCCATGTGAACAGCACTGTACTTTGATAACACCTCTTTTTATTATAGTCTCTGTATGCTCTAAAGGCTCTTTCCTTTTTCTATTTCAGTAAGCTACTATGCAGCTCTTGCTTTTGCTTACTAAGAAGCAATTGCTTTTGCATTGGATTGCATTAAGCTTTCAACCCCAAAATCCTGTTGTCACCTTTACAACTGACACCTTTACCTGCAGAGCTGGCAGCATCTTTCAGAACTATACACACTCCTCCATTCATCTCCAAGAATGAGTCCCACACATAGATCCTCATCCTAACACAGAACAAGTGTCACTTTCCCAGCAAAAATCCCAGTTTCAGACATAAGAATGGTACCATGTTCTGCAGCACCACTAAAAGATCCAAATCACATACTTTCTACTTTTTTCCACAAGCAACTTCATTTGAGGAGGTAAACAACTCTGCTTGTGATCACCAGTCACAGTAGTTCAGTACCAAGAATCTGTATTACAGTTCTTACTATTCAAAGAGCAAAGAATTAAAAGTATAAATACCTATAAGTGACTACATAATTTTCCTAAAGCAGGTTTCTAAAACTAGATAGAAATTCTCAAAGAAGTTTTTGTACCAATAACAAGTCAGTTCATGAATCCAGAGTTTGGTACTTGCTACTGTAGTAAGCCACAAAAATTTGAACAGAAAAATACAGTTTAAATACTTGATTATTTTGATTAAGTTCCAAATCTTACATCTTACTTTTTTTTAATAAGACATACTTATTACACACACTTCTAGAAGTTCTCATGATGTAGCAATTAAAATCTAATGAAGTCAAGTCATACAGCATTAGACCCTAGAGAGGCAAGGACAAATTATACTTAACACAGACTGAAGTTTATATAGTAAAAGTGCTTTACAGACTCTAAATAGAAATTAGCACAAAATTAGACATTTGTTTTACTGAAGATAGATTAAAAAAGCAGAAGACAGAGAAAAGAAAGCCAAACCACCTTTACCACTGCCTTTCATTAAGCAATACAGCAAAGGCTACTGAGTGATGCACACAACTGAATGATGCACGTTAAGTATGTTGGCAGTCTTCAGCTTGAGATGGAATTCTAATTTTTTTTCATTAAAATGTGAATCATATAGCCTGGTTTGGTCATTTCAGTTTTCTTTTCCATTAAGTAGTGCTACCTGGATTCCTGGTTCATCTAAGTATTTTCAGGATTTCTGTCAATTTAGAGCTGAGTTCTACTGTGAATTTAGATGACAAGACGGCTTCTAAATACTGCTGTGATTACAATCCATGTCAGACCTCATTTTGCAGGCACCTTTCAGATTAACCACATGCATGTCACACACTGAACACTTGGAATAATACTGCAGAAATCAAAGTAACTTTGTTCTGTTTATACCAGCATACTCACTAAAACTTATCTTTTGAGAACATACAATAGCAAGTACCAGACATTATTTGCATAATTAGTTTATTTTTCTTATTCTACTAAACAAATGTAAGCACTAATGTCTTAGTTCACGTCAGTAGTACTCTGCTCAGCTTTAGAAGCCTGATAGGACTTGGTACAAGAGGTGACATGCCGATGAAAACTGTCCCGCCACATAAATCTTTTCCCACAGATGTTACACTCATATGGTTTTATGCCTGTATGAATTTTCATATGGCCTACAAGATGGTGTTTCATTTTGAATTTCTTACCACAGACACCACAGCCATAAGGTCGAAGACCAAGGTGCATACTCATATGCCGATCTCTCTGACTTTTGTGTGTAAAGCTTTTTCCACACTGACAAGGGTAGAGCTTATCAGCGTGGGAGAATCCAGTGAGAGATGTTTCTTCTTTAATCCCGGCAGCCATCTCAATGCCTTCACCATAGCCTGCTGCCATCATAAGATCCTGTCTGTGAGCACTTAAATTTCCGTCTGCCCTTTCACCAGAAAATTCTTCCATAGATGAGCCATAGAAGTCAACTTGTTCATCATAATTACTTTCATCTGCCTGTTCATCAAATTCTGCTTCCATCTTTTTGTCACCTATGTGAAAGTCTTCAACACCTGAAGACTGGATTGAGTGATCTGCCTGGATGGCATTCATGGATTCAGAAACTTGGTGTTCATCATAAGGATTATCGACGCCTTCACAGTCTTGTTCAAACCTTTCTGGTTTCACATGGATCCAGCGCTTGTGAGACATGATACTGGGTTTACTATACATTGGTCTGGTATACTGGTACTCTGCACTATCGCTAGTTCCTTCTTCCCCATCCTGACTGGTCATTCCAGTGCTAAGTCTATCGTGTTCTGTTGAAGAATTACTGGGAAGGTACTCGTGTTCTGTCAGCTGACATGACAGTTCATCTTTAGAGCTCTCTTCTTCATTTTCACCATCCCTTAGTTCCTGTACTTTGTGGAATTCTGTCTGTCCTCCAGAGCCAAGTTCAAAGGTTTCAACAAGGCCATTGTAACTACTACTGCTTGGAGACTGATGGTCACTGCCATGATTCATCTTCTGACACAGAACTGTTGGGTTCCCCTCGAGCACTTCAGTGCACTTATCCACTACATGCCACATCTGAAGAAAACTTGCTGCTGTCAGATAACTAACAATTTCTGGCGCAGGCATTACCAGCCGGCCTGTATAGGTAGACAGAAGAATGTTTTCAAATACTCTGGGATTCATCACATCAGGCAGGACTATCCGCCTGCTGTTTTTCAGGAGAACCTGATCACAGAAGTAAGGTGAACTAGCTGCAAGAACAGCCTTATGGGCTCTGAAGAGATGGCCCTGAACCACAATGGACACATCACACAACTGTCCTTGCTGGCGCTGTTGGTTTAACTTCTGCAAAATGGTGCTAGAAAAATCTGGAAATTCCACTCGAAAGGAGCTTGACCCAGACTCCATTTCATTACAAATTTAGTGTTGTGCTGCAAGAAAAAAGAGAAGAAAAAAAGGAAAAAAAATTAGAAATTCTGCTTAGTCAAGTATTGACCTTTCAATTTCCTTCTACTTTGTATTTTTTCTTTAACAGACACACAGAACTCAACATTTTCTGGAACTCTATGCCACTGCTGTACTTATATTTCTCTCACACCACCTCATTTCTCTCTTTTGAAAGCTGTACTAAGGCCATAAATTGCTACGCCAGCATGTTTTATTGTGTTTCTTCTCTCCAAGAGGACTCATCAACTACAGCAGGCGTTACAAACAGCAAGTTATTCAGTTGGGATAGACTGAGCATTTCAAGCGTGAGTTTAGGATAACAAAACTGTTATTTCATGCAATTATACAGTAGAGTTCCAACTCCAGGGCGTTCCAGAGTTTGTACCAGCATATGAAAGATTCTGTATTTCAAATACCAGCAAAATAATCTTTTTATCCCCCAATAAACACTGATTTTACTCGTTAATACTTCAAATCAAGTTTCCAAAAGCAACTGTACCAACTCACAGGATGAACACTGGAAGCACAGGCAGAACCCCACTAAGAATGAGGCTTATGACCCTTCTCATGTATTTCCCTACTGGTTTTTCAACTGAAAGGCAGAACAGCTACAGCTTGTACAGCTGCAGGACTATAATCCAATTTTTAATTCTGAGCTTATTGAGATATTATTATAACACTCCTTTTAGGAAAATCATACAGAATTTAAAACATCAGTTAAGAAATTGATACCTTTTCTGCACAGAATTTTTCCTGCCTGTACCTTGTGTATTTGTAACAATGTAAGAATTACATGCCAGAACCTCAGCTAAGAGCTCCCAGATTTTCACATCTGTATTCCCACAGCATCCAGATTTTAAGCCTTTTAAGCAGTAATAAAACTTTTTTAAACGCATACTTGAAACGTTAAATTGAATTTAAGATAAATTTGCATGTTAGTATAATTAGAAATGATAAACACTTAAATGCAACTATTAACTGCTTGAGTAAGTTAAACTTGTGCAACTTTTCAATTTGATAATGTGTAAATTGAACGCAATGGGATTCCTGAAGAGCCATGGAGAAGCAACTGATTTCTTCAGTCAAGTTTCTTGAAGTTGTCACGCACATTAATTGCAGAAAACCACCTTTAAATTTACTGTCTTCAGCACTCCTCAGTTTCTTTTCTCAAAGCATCCTCTTCAGAACAGAACAAGCTGCCAATACTTTTGCAGTCAGCAATGCAATACTGCACTTGCCAGTTCGTTAATTTTTCTTACCACTTTGCTTGAAACAATTTGACATAATTAAGTATTCTGAGTTCTCACACCTTGTGTATATTATGTCCACTTTTTTAAACAAACAGATCTTTTTATACAGATGCAGTTCCCTACCTCCCTTCATAACATTCTTACATTTAAAATTCTATTTTTCAATACCTGCCTACAAAAAAATAAGCCTTCAGGAGATGTTCAACTGAAATTTAAAGACAGATGCCTGTAGGACTCATACGTAATTACTGGTTGTCTAAACTGCCATCTTTCAGCAGGGACTCTGCATGTCACCACAAAAACATTTCCAGGTGATAGCAGAAGTCTACGTATTTTAAGTTTTCATGAAGACAAAATGCAAGTAAAATATTTCCAATTAGTAAAGCCATATACGTCCAGAAAACCGGTTTTCCAAAGGGGTTTCACTTCCTCCTTCTACAATCTGTTTCGGTTTGCATCTTTACTCCAAACTCATAAAGAACAAAGTCTTTCTATTTCAATTGATTAAATAAGAACAGTCTCCATGCTGGAGCATTGACTAGAACATACAAGGCACATTTCAGTTGCTTTGAAATAACATCACTTCTAGGAAGTGCTAGCAGCGAGTTACTTCCTCCCTTACACGCAGACCTACAGATACCGATCTCTGAAGCTCCCAACGTCCCCGCGATGCCGCCGCGGCCGCAGCGGCGGGGCCCGGCCAGAAG
>VZRZ01003363.1:0-96913 GCA_013398175.1 Climacteris rufus | reverse complement strand
TTTTTTTTTTGGAACTGCACAGGCACTTATGAGTAGATACCTCTCTGGAAGCACCATGGACAAAAAAAATGATAAAAATTATTTGGCATCACATACTGTATTCTAGTATTTTCAAGAAGCTTGATGCCAAATGACTGCAAGTAAAAATGTATTTAGGAATAAACTGATACCAGGCTTCTGCAGGAATAATTTGTTATCAGATTCTGGCTCTTTAAAGCTCTTAGATACTGGATACCTGCAAAAATTCAATTCATTCTTTCTTGTGAAACAATATGATTCTAAGTGTTTTACTGTCTAAATTCTGTCACAGGAATGAGACATAGAGCACTGTGTGCATACTGATGCTGTCTCTTCTTTCAGCAATCTCAATGAAAAAGGAACTCAAATGGAGCTTAAAACTGTAGTTACTGAGGAAAAAAAACCATGTTAACCTTTCCTTAGATATACAGTCATAAGGGTTACTCATGTATGAACTCATGCAACTTTGGGCACTGGTAGAGGGTCAAAAAGGGTCAGATAGGGTCAGTCCTGCAAAAATTGACTCTCTGGATGGATCCTCTGAAACTTCTGATCGATTCCTAAAAGCGTGTCTCTGGAGAACTGCTCAGACTGGGAGTGTGCTGGGATCTGCTCATACAGGACTGGATCTTTGTGGTTGTGTGCATCTTTGGGAGTTCATGGGCAGTGCCAAGGAGTCAGCCTGGCAGCCCAGCAAAAGGTGAGCAGGTCTAACCTCTGCTGCAACCCCAGACCTGGTGCTGGGGAAAGCAGGTCATCCCCCAAAGCTAAATCGTTGCAGAGGCTAAGTAAGTGTTGCCAGCCAGTTTGGCACTGAAATTGTAACTTTTATTAAAATTTTAATTCTTTCTAGAATGTGATGTACTGCCTTTAAAATCAGTCTGTTTGGGGATGGGTGGTGGTGTCAGTCTTGCTTTTGTGAGGCTTATACCTGGTCTACAAGTCTACTGCATGTGAAGAGTTTCTGTTGACATGTGGCTAAGTCCCAGGCAGGGCAGCACACAGCCAGGGCTGTCTGCAGTGACTCAGCTGATTAACTCCATAGATCACCCTTGCTGTGCTGGAATCAATGGCTGTGGTTAAAGGTCTGTTAAAGGTTTTTCCAGTAATGAATTTATAACAAAGCTGCCACCAAATAGTTTAGTGCCATGTGTTCTCTCCTTTATTGATTTCAATAAAAAGGCTAATTTGGAGATATGCTGGATTGTCATTTCGGGTGGAGGGTGGTTAATATAACTAATGGCATTGTTGCAGCACAATGGAGACATTGACCCTGACACACTCACAGGGAGCAGACGGAGTTTAGCAGGCAAAGAAAGATGTTCCAAGTGCACATCCTGGGCTTGAAAAAATGTGACAGCTACTGGGATGCATGCTGGTGGAAATGCAGGTGAAAAGCACAGCCAGATCAGCCAGGATCTCACTTATTCTAGAAAACCAGTGCCTGTCTCCAGGCTTTGTTTGTGTGTGCCCATGGTGAGGCTGTCAGGCCGTTGTGGTTTTCAAGGGACAAGGAGAGGCAAGCTGAGCAGAGTGGCAGGTGCTGCTGCAGGCACAGGACAGAGGCAGAGGGGTGCCAGAGGGACAGCCCAGCGCTGAGCAGTGCAGCAGGTGCTGCTGCAGGCACAGGACAGAGGCAGAGTGGTGGCAGAGGGACAGCCCAGCGCTGGGCTCGGGCGGTGCTGCTGCAGGCACAGGACAGAGGCAGAGGGGTGGCAGAGGGGCAGCAGTGTGGCAGCTGCAGGCACAGGACAGAGGCAGAGTGGTGCCAGAGGGGCAGCAGTGCGGCAGGTGCTGCTGCAGGCACAGGACAGAGGCAGAGTGGTGGCAGAGGGACAGCCCAGCGCTGGGCTCGGGCGGTGCTGCTGCAGGCACAGGACAGAGGCAGAGGGGTGGCAGAGGGGCAGCAGTGTGGCAGCTGCAGGCACAGGACAGAGGCAGAGTGGTGCCAGAGGGGCAGCAGTGCGGCAGGTGCTGCTGCAGGCACAGGACAGAGGCAGAGGGGTGGCAGAGGGGCAGCAGTGCAGCAGGTGCTGCTGCAGGCACAGGACAGAGGCAGAGGGGTGGCAGAGGGGCAGCAGTGCAGCAGGTGCTGCTGCAGGCACAGGACAGAGGCAGAGGGGTGGCAGAGGGGCAGCAGTGCAGCAGGTGCTGCTGCAGGCACAGGACAGAGGCAGAGGGGTGGCAGAGGGGCAGCAGTGCAGCAGGTGCTGCTGCAGGCACAGGACAGAGGCAGAGGGGTGGCAGAGGGGCAGCAGTGCAGCAGGTGCTGCTGCAGGCACAGGACAGAGGCAGAGGGGTGGCAGAGGGGCAGCAGTGCAGCAGGTGCTGCTGCAGGCACAGGACAGAGGCAGAGGGGTGGCAGAGGGGCAGCAGTGCAGCAGGTGCTGCTGCAGGCACAGGACAGAGGCAGAGGGGTGGCAGAGGGGCAGCAGTGCAGCAGGTGCTGCTGCAGGCACAGGACAGAGGCAGAGGGGTGGCAGAGGGGCAGCAGTGCAGCAGGTGCTGCTGCAGGCACAGGACAGAGGCAGAGGGGTGGCAGAGGGGCAGCAGTGCAGCAGGTGCTGCTGCAGGCACAGGACAGAGGCAGAGGGGTGGCAGAGGGGCAGCAGTGCAGCAGGTGCTGCTGCAGGCACAGGACAGAGGCAGAGTGGTGCCAGAGGGACAGCAGTGTGGCAGGTGCTGCTGCAGGCACAGGACAGAGGCAGAGGGGTGCCAGAGGGACAGCCCAGCGCTGGGCTCGGGCGGTGCTGCTGAGTGGGGCCTGGCCCAGGCTGCCTCTGCCAAAGGGGACGGCACGTGCTGTGGACGTTGTGCTGCTCCACCTTAGTGCCGGGCTGTGGCCAGGCTGAACCTCCAGAACCACGGTGACATTCAGACCAAAGCTGCTCCCCTCTGTGCTCCTAGACCAAGGCAGTGTTTGCGAAGTCATCTCTCTGCGAGGAGCTGCCTAAATCCTCTGAGAGAGAAGACCACTGAGGGCTCCTGAGCATAGCCAGGGTGGTTCTTTCACCTTTGCATGCTGCTGGAATTCACAGGGATTATTTCTGCTGGGCTCACATTTCCTTGGGTTTAGATTCCAATCTGTTCGCTGCATCCTCTCATCAGTGTTAGGATTATAAATTCTAATGCTTTTCAGAGTGCCAGGAATATGCTGAGGAGAAGGCTGCTGTCACAGAAGTTGATGCAAGAATTGCCACCATAGTTTAAGAACACAGAACTTGCCTAGAATAAAAAAAAAATTAGTGTCAGACTTTGTGGTATGTGGCTCTGAGCCATTTGACATTGTGCCCATAGCTTTTTAAAGAATTCTGGCTTTGGAAATATTAGCTTAATTGCTTCTGAACAGTACTTCAGGAAAGTATTATATTGGCTCTAGCTACTATAAGTCCAGCACTAGTAACAAAACTCCAGTTAAAAACTTGATGAAAAACATTCTCAAAAGACTGGATCTGTTTAAAAGCAGCATCCATTTTGGCTATATCAAAAATTCCCTCATTTCGAAAAAAAGGATTCAACAGATTTTTTAAAAACCCCACCAAATTAAACATAGTTTGACAATGAAGAATACCTGTTAAACTGTGATCTCTTCTAAATTCTAACTTGCATTCAGTACAACATGATGGGAGCCTGCAGCTGCCTGCTGAGAACTCTGTGGTTTGCATGACTTTCTCAGTGTCATGATGGAAGATGAGTTAGTCCCAGTACCCCCTGCACGAGCATCAGTTGCTTTCAGCCCCAGAACGTAGCGCACTGCAGCTGGTAGAAGGAGTCCCATCCATTTCCACAGAGCTGGAACTAAGCCTGTGGTGACAAGGGCCTGTTCTCATTTCCTCTCCAGACTGGAGGCAGAGAATGCAGCCAGGAGAGAGGTCAGTGAATCAGCATGTCTGCTGTCTGCCCTGTCTCCCTTGTTCTCTCATCAGCTCTGGATCTTCCTTTCCCTTCACCTGCAGCTCCTAGTCCTTCCTCTTAGAGAAGTGCTGCTAACTGCTGAGATTATGTGATACTAAAAGAAACTCTGTAGTCTTGTTTCCAAGCAAGAGTATATCCAGTTGCTCTAGTCTGTACCTTCTGCTTGTATTTTAACTTGTGACCGTAAGATTCTGTTATGATGCATTTGCTATATGTTTAGCTTTTGAATGTTGTTTACTCAAGGAAAAACGAACTGCTTGAAGCCGGTATGCATGTGATGTATGCATGCACAAATCTGTGCATGTGTGTGGCTGCAGCACATGCATGTACAGACGAGTAGCACATGGAGACCTGCTCTCTCATTTCGGCTCCTTTTACTTTCATGTGAGTGGACACATCACGCAGGTGCATATCTCTAGCTCATATGATCTGATAGGAGAGTTCTTCAGTTTTCATCTCTGCTTATAAATGAAATTGGTCAAATCACTGTGGTTTAAGATAGAAAAACACAACAGAAGCTGCTCAGCTGAATGATTTTTGGCACAATATGAGGAAAAAAAATAGATGCTGGATTCTCTTTCAAATGAGTGCTGTGCTCTGCAGAGCAAAGATCAAGCCAAAGTTCACCTTATCAGCTCCCGTGCCTCACCTGGGGCTCTGTTATTGATAGGTCTGTCATCCTCCCTAATATTGGAGGGGTAATAGCAGCCGATGATTAGGCCACTCTCAAGCTATTAACTACATTTCTTATCCCTTTTATAAGAGCTTCTTAGTCAGCTGGGAAACAAAGGCTGCCTTCAGCAAACAAGAGCCCAAATTGTGGGACTGCATCCTGCAACCTGAAAGACACAACTGTTGCACTTAGAGGAGCCTCCAACGGCAGCAAGGGGGTGGATGTCAAAGGTTACCCCGTGGTGTTATCTGAAATGAGCAGGCTCTGGCTGCCTCTTGTGCTGACAGAAGCTTGCAGAGGAATTACAGAAAATTGCCTGTTTTGTCAACATTTTCTCGTGAGGTTTAGAAAAAAAAAGGACTCTAGTTTCAGCAAGTTAAAGGGGCTCAGTCAGTCTAGAAGTGACTGACAAACAGTCTATTATTCATCTATGTAAAAAAGTGATATTTTATATCATTTCTTTGAGTGATTGTTAAGTGACTGCATAGTGACACTGACGTGCAAGCTAATCCCAGTAATATTTCCAGTTATTGTTTGAAGGCAGACTTACACATTTGTCAGCACTGACAATAGGTATTGAAAAAGAAGTGGTGATGAAGAACCAGCTCCCAGTACAATCCCAAAGCACTGGGAGGGACCTGTACCCTCGGATCTTAGCACAGAGTGCACTGGCAATGGACAGGACTATGGTAGAAAAAGCAGTCATGCAGTCACCTTAACCAGTCATTCACATGGGGTGAAACTACAGAGATGATCAATAGGACTTCTGCCACTTCTGCAGCACTGTAGATAGAAAAATAGCTTTTCCTGTCTGGCTCTTGTTTTAGCCATACAGCAGACCTTTTCTGTATAGATTCTTACTGAGTTGTACATGTTTTTACAAGAATGAAACAGCCAGTAAGCTTGAAAAAAAGTCTTTGCTAAATCTTGATTATAGATGGTGGATGGATGCAATGAAAGAATTGGATCTGTAACTCTCCTTGCCTTCTCACAGAACATGGATTCTTGTCACTGTTGCCTGTTGTGGGGAGACTGCCCTGTGTAGTTTACATTTGGAGGCTCATTGCTGGTGTCACAGGGAAGAAAGGTGTGTTTAGCAGAATACAATTCTAGCTAGCCTGCTTTATCATAGGCCTGAAGAGTGGTCATGTTACTATCTATAGCTGATCCCTAGCATTCTACTGAAATGACCCTGTTGTGTCTTCCAGCATTTATTCAGCACTGAGGGTAGTCAGCATAGGTAGACGATATTTGTCACATTGCAGTCATCACCAGATGGTAACCCAGTCCAGGAGGCTTGAAATGTGATGTTTCCCTCAGCCTTTTACACTGTGCAGAGCAGATATTAGAGGTGCCTTTTCGAGGGCCATAAAGGCTACTTACATCTTAGGTGAATTGATGTCAATGACTTCTTGGATATACTGTGTCACTGCTGGTCACTGGATGTTGTCAGATTGCCAGAAAAAACATGACAGAGCAACTGATCTAAAAAGACAACTTGGAACAAACACACATTAATCTATTAAGGGACATTATCTAGGATCAAGTATGAATTTTAAATTAAATGTAGCTTTGAAGTATTTCTGGGATCAAGTATGACTCCTGCAGTAAGTGTAGCTTTGAAGTATTCTACTGACATACTTGTGAGAAAAGAGAACTTTACTTTGGTGATAAGGTGCCTTTGGCATTGGTGCTGCTGGTGACAGGGAAGGAAAGAAATGCAAAAGCACAGAAAAGCGTAGTGGTGTTCAGGCAGGGTTTGCACTCTCAGAGTGCTCACCAGGTGCTGTTGGCATTCACGTGTGGAGTCAATGCAAAGTAAAATCCCTGGATGTGCAGACGCTGTGGATGTAGGATGTCTGGGTGCCCTCAGACTTAGAGATGAGAGAGAACATATTTTAGCAAGGAGAACAGATGGTTTGGGAGAGCAAATTCTGCAGACAAAGTGCAGTCAAAGAAAGGTAGTACATAAAAATTGGACAAACTTACTAAAAACTGTTAGAATTACATGACTGAGATCCAAGTTATGGGCTGCACTTTTCGCTTCTCTCATTCTTAAAATGATAAAATAAAAATATCAGTGAGTCCAGAGGCAGGCAACAAAAAGTGTTCGACTTTACTGTAAATGACTTGGTTTTGTTGAGAAAAGAGATGAAAAAGAGAGAATGTGATAATGAGAAATAAAAAAAATCCTTTTCTCACATTTATTCTTGCTCATAATGTAAGAGCAAATGCCGCTGAGGATAGGAAAGGCTCTTCTTCCTTGTCATCCTGTGGAATGTACAGGTACTTGGCGAATTTTAAACAGCAAAAGAAATAACATCTGTGGTTCCTTTCACCTTTAAAGATGTTAAAAACTGTTGCTTCTGATGGGACAAGCACTAACTGTGTGTTTAGGAAGAAACTGGCCCTGCGAAGGGAAGTCAGATGAGACACATGAAGTGTCCAACTGCCAGAATCTTATGGGGGACATTTGGCTCACCTCGCCTCTCCACTCCAACTTCAATTTCTTCTCTCTTCAGTTCTCTCTCATATGCTGCTATTTCAGAGGTGAGGAATGCCTGTGTACCCAGAAGCCTGTCTGGCCCTATTGCATTAGCTGATATAATAAAAGATATATATTATGCTACAAGTCTTGTGTTTGCTTTCGCTTTTCTGTCCAGAGAAGTGTGTTGTCCTTCTTACCAGCCAATGAACATTTTTTCAGCCATCTCATTGGCAGAGTAGAAAGGGGTTTTCCTTTGGCATTTCCTCATGTATTCCAGCTGTGACTGCATTGCAGTGTGGCACAGAAGGAAAGGTGAAATTAGATGGTAATTGAGGGCTGTCTCCAGCAATTAGGTTATAGACAGACCAGTATTTATATACTCAGATTAAATAAAACAAAATGCTCAGTCACTTGATCACAGTTTGTGTAATTACTGTATATCAGCAAAAGCAGCACATCTCTGTCTCTGCTCTCAGTGCATTGGAAATGCAAACAAAAATAGTTTGCTTTACATTTCCCCCATGAGAAAACACTAACATGTCTTACCTTGTGTTTGTGCCTAGTTTACTTCAGTCCCTGGTACTGATGGGGTCATGGCCACTTCTGTCGGCTGGACTGGGACAGCCAGGGAGCACGTGGAGGGGCAGGGCACATAGTGGTCACCACTGACAGCCACATGTTTCAGCTGAGCTTGTCACACCAAACCACTAAGCTCAAAGAACATTTTATATCCTCATAATTTCAAAAATGGTTTCTGTAGATGATGTTTTTCTCACTGCAGTTTCACCAGCCACATATGTAGATGAAGAGAAGAACTAAATAAAAAGGTGGCAGAAATTGTGTAGAAGTGCTTGTCTCCATTGGTTAGTCATTGTCTGCTCCTTGCAGGGACTTGTTATTCATTCATATTGAACACATTGCTTTAAAAATGTATGGCTTTCAATTCTCTTCAAAACCAGGGAATTCGTTGGAAGAATATTGGCTGTTTAAGCACCACGTTCAAAAGGAACTCCTATTATATCCCATTTGTAACAGTGGTGATGGGTATATGACAAGATGTCAAGAACATGCTCAGAAATGTGATACTCTACATGAAATCTCTGAGTTAATTTTATTCGGGAACTGTGCCACTCACCTTGTGACCTCTGCAGTAACATTCTTGGCAGTTTTGGAGCACCAGATGTCAGTTCACTATTAACCATTTGGCTTCTCAGTGTAGCAAGGCAGCTCTCAGCCACAAAAAGTGTTCTTGAGAGAGAGTCAGCAGGAGAAAGTTTCAACAAGGCATAGTCATTTAATCTCTTAATTGTGTGGGGGCCAGGGTTTTGATCTGAGCCCACAGCAGCTGTCAGAGATCTATGTCTTGGATGCCACTGCTGTGGTAGTATATAAACTTTGTGAGCAATATTTGGTTATAAAACTATAAACTGAGATTTTTGCCACATCATATACAATTTAGTAAGGACTTCTGATTGCCTGCTGTCATAAACTTCTAATCACAAAAAATTTCTTGCATTACAGGATTAGTATGGCAAGTCTTAAATTTTCTCCCTCAGGTAAACTGTATGTCAATACTTTCTTTCACATTTGTATGCTGCCTGACACATTTTGGATGTTGGGGTAATAAAAAATAAAAGTGGCAACTCTAATGGCAATAGAGTGTGCCGTAGTCTAGTACTCTTTGTTCGTATTTGCAGAGGATATTTTAGTTGTTAAAATGTATCTCACACCAAAGTCTACTGTTTAAAAGTCTGCAGAGTAAGACTTCTCACATATCTGGGCTTTTACAACTTGTCTTCACAGTTTTTTCCATCACATCAAGGGGTTCACATGTGCTTTTACAAAAGTGCTCTTGTATTGTTGTTTTATATTACAAAGTCTGGATATCACAAGAATAAACAAAGATAGTACCTCCTCTGGGTGTGATCAATTATTGCAATTACTTTTAGTCACTTCAGCATTTATGCTGTATCAAAAAGAAGGACTAGGACTGAAAATTAATAAATAAATGAAATAGAATAATAATGCTAGTGTCTGTATAAGATTCCAAACCCTGACCACAGACTGCAGCTGAAGGACCCAGCAGAAATGTGATATTTCCTCAGTCTCAGTTTGCTTCTGTCTTCTGACCTCAAAAACAAACAAACAAACAAACAAACAACCCCCCAAAAAACCAAAACAACAACAACAACAACAACAACAAAAAAGGGCAGGATGGCACTTGGCACTTTGGAAAAGAGAACACACATGTCCTGAAATGTTTCTCTCAACACTCAACCACTGAAAGTCACCTGTTTCCAAACAGGTTACATCATCTTTTCTGCAATGGGTTTTTCATGTTTTCCCAAGGATCCCTTTCTCTGGGAGGGCTGGACAAAAATGGCTTGCACACTGTCATATGGGACAGGAGAGTGTTTATGATGATGCACATTCATGGCACCATCTAGAGCCTGGGTTTCCCTGCCTGCTTTCAGCATGTTTAGCTTCAGTGTCTCATGGAGGATGTGGGAACAAATCCTCACAATCTTCAAACACAAGAAGAATGTCTAATGAATCCACAGCTGCCTCATGTTTCCCACAACATTTGAGAGATGGGAAAGTAGTTAGACTGTTGCTCATTTTGAAATGGCCACGGATTTATTCCCGAAGTAGGTTTTGCTTCAAGCACTTCTTTAAGTGTATCTCCCTCCCTCCCTCTGGGCTTACTGGGAGACCTACTGACTGATCCTTCCCAGCTTTGCTCCTGTCTCATATCCCTTCACATTCTCTATCCTGAGAAAGGCAGCATCAGGATCTGTGCTAGAAACACACATGAAGTCCAACACTAGAAGACTAGTCAAGAATGGATTAAGAGCAGCCCTGAGGAGAAGGACTTTGGAGTCTCTTGCAGTCCTCTTTAGATACAGGAAGGGGGTTCTCCAGGCTGAACACCCCAACTCTGTCAGCCTGTCTCCATAGCAGAGGAGCGGCTTCTGCCCCTCGATCATCTCTGTGGCCTCCTCTGGAGCTGTTTCCCCAGCTCCACATCTCTCTGATGCTGAGGACCTCGGAGCTGGAGCCGAGCTCCAGCTGGGGCCTCATGAGGGCAGAGTAGGGGGGGATAATCACGTCCTCATCGTGCTGCCCACTTCTCTTTTGATGCAGGCCAGGATGCAACCGGCCTTGGGTGAAACTGAAGACCGGTTTTAGTGGCTTAAAACCCTTGGACTACTTCATATATATCTTATAAGTAAAAATTAATTTTCTTCCAAACTGCCAAATGTTCAAAGCTCTCTAGAAGGAATTAACATTAAAGTTCAAACCAGTCTTTACTGGTTTCTTTTTGAATGCTTGGATGCCAGTGATTTGCTTTTGCTGATTTAAAAATGTCTGACTAATTATTGCTTGTTAGTAACCATCAGACTCAGTCTGACAAAGTTTGTTTCATTACCTTCCATCAGGATAACCATTTTTGGTCATTTCTCCCGTATTTGGCATAGAAATGCATGCTGAACATCATCTTTTTCTGCCTTATTAGACAGTGTACCATTTTAATTTGAAACAGTAAAATCTTTACAACCCTTTGTAGTCCTACTACGTAAAACACTAATGTCCCAATTTGATAAATGTGTGACTAATTTTGTGCAGTAAGGAAGGATTATCTTTTGAAACCACAGAAGTTCAGGATTCAGCACTCTACCAGCTGACAATGTTCTGTGATGTGTTTTGTCTATATAATTCTCTTTTCTTTTCTCCCTTAGCTTATACATTCCAACTGAAATATTCATAACTGCAAACGAATCTAGTTTCTATCTTTTTATTTGTGAATTGAATTGGGGAGTACTGCCTTAGAATTTTTCATTTGATATGTAGAAATAATGTAAGCATGACTGATGTTCACAGGCAGTGTTATTTTTTATGATTTTATAAAGAGAAACAGATTCTTTAATGCAACTTTGGAGACTCTAGTAGTATTCCCAAAAACCATAAAGTCCAGTCTCTTGAAAATTTGGTATCCCTTCTTTTACTTCTCAGCAGTGACAGCTCAGATCTACCTGCTACAGAACACTGGGAGGCTTCTCTGCAAGTTTTTTTTTGTTTTTTTTTTTTTTTTAAATAGAGCCTCTAATGTGCTCTAAAAATGCTTTTCCAACTAGAGTTTTTTCTCAGTGTTATTAATTTTTTTATTACAGATCTTGTTATTTTCAGGGTTCTCAAAGGACCCATTAACAGCAGACTTTTATGGAAAAGAAGCATGGTTATACTGGTGAAAATAACTGCAGAAGTCATAAGTAAGTAATATAAGCTGCAACAAGGATACTGTGTGTTGTTTTAATTTCAAAATAGCAACAGTTCAGACATTTAATTGCATTTTTATGACTTTTTTTTTTCATAGCTGTCTCCTATAAAATATGTTGCCAGTAATATGTAACTGCAAACAACTTTTAAGTTTCCTAAGCTGGCATTAGATTTCTTATCCTATTGAAAAGGAAGGTCTCTTAATGTACCCTTCATCCTTATGAGGAATAACGTGTGGATGGTAGATGTATATCTGTGTTTTTATGTTCATATTACCTGAAATATTTTCTGCAGTAAGAAAGACACAGGATAGTGAATTATTTATGTCTTCTCATAGTCTTAGGTGAGTAAAGGGAGCTTTTCAACCAACAGGATTTTGTGAGAAGCCAGCTTAGCTTAATTTTGCAACAACTGACTCTTAGGGTCATATCTCTATCCTACTGTCCCTACCAGTTCTTGTTGTGTAGGGACACAGGCTGCAGCAGTGCTTAGCTTGGGCCCTAATATTGACTTAAACAAATATTAATACCAATAATAGTTTATGAAGATTGGAAAATGAGGCAGACAAAGACACAATTCTGCTCTGTCTTAGGGCATGTCTGTGTTGTTCGTGACTAGCATTCTTTGGGGAAGAGCATGTCTATCCATACCTGCAAACATGAAACAGGTTGGTCATGTTTTCCTTGCATGCCCCGTACTCCCAAAACACCTAATTGTAATTTTTGTAGTAGTGAAATGTGCGGGGGGCTAGATAATTTTTTAAACATTGCATAGAGGATTAATGTTCTGTGCCTTGTGGCATGGCACAGAGGTGGATGGAGGTTTTTGAGGTAGTGTTAAATGCCTGTCCTGGACAGAGGCAGAGTAGTTTTCCTCTTCTCATGCATAACTTCTTCCTGGAGTATCTCTGGTGCGAATTACTCAGCTAGATCTGCTTAGGTTTCTTCAAGGATGGAATTAACTATAACTAGAAAGGAACTAAGTATCTTAACTGAAGTATGGATTATGTAGACAGCAGAGTCTACATTAAATAAGCAGCAAATTAGACTGGTAGGTTAGCCACAGGGAGGACTAAATCCCATATCAAGAAACAATCTGACCATTGAATTGAAGTAACTTCCTTCCTTCTCTGCTTCACATCTTTAGTCTTGATGCCATAAAAGAGAATCACAAATTCTCTAAACTCATAGAAAGATATTAACATCATGCCTCTCTCTTGTCCTCTTTGTCTTCCATGCACTGACTTCTTTCTAAATGCCTGACAGTATGCTAAGGAGTCATTGTATGTATTAGGATCCAGGAATGCATTACATACCATGCATTCTTCCATGTGATGCACTTCTAATTATTCCCTTGGGGATTATTCAAGCAATACCGATGTTGGGAATATACATTACAACTGTTCAGGTTAATGGCCCAGTGATTCATTAGACATTCTTGGAAAGTAATTGATTGAAGTAATTGTTTTACTGAATAGTGGGAACCACAGCTGCTGCACTGGCCCTCCCAGCACTGGCCCGGAGCTCCTGCTGTGGCAGCACCAATGGGGTGAATTGCTGCCAGCTGTTGTGCTGTAGGTGTTGGCACTCCTTGTTTTACTTTGCCCAAGGCTGGTCTCTGCTGCCATTGTCACTCTTCCACTAATTTCTTCAGGTCTGTGATGACATCTCAGAGTAGAGTTGGCACTGAGGCATGGGGAGCAATGCTGAGCTGGCAGTGTTGAAGGTTGCCTGCTCTTTGACACTGACCAATATTAGGTTACTGAACAGTCTCATTTAGTGCAGTGTAAAATAGGGCATTTTGCAAAATTTTATTATGCTCAAAACAGCAAATGCCTTGGTGAAAGTCATATTGCTCAGAGAGAATGCAGCTGTGAATCAGAAGGCTATCATGCTGGAGGTGAAGATTAAATGGCCTGCAATAATGAGAGATTCAGGAGAATGATGGTCTAGTATGACTTTTATGTCATGTACCCCATTTTTCACATGTAATGTTCCTCTTGCCTTTGCTGCAATGACCTAAGGAAGACAAATAATAACAATGTGGCTTCTGTTACACCTGGGGTTTAAAGCAGCGTGTTGGCCTGTGCAAGCTGTTTGTGTTCCTGCCCTTCCCTGCATACACTCTGCTCTCCACCCAGAGGCAAGACACCTGTCCTCCGGGTTTGGCTTTAGGGTTAACAGTGGTAAAGGCAGTTGAGCAGAAACTGCAAACCTGTGGATGCTTGGGTGGATTTCTGTAGGATCTTCCAATGTGATGTTCTAGTTGTCTTTGCTCAGAGATTTATAGCCACCCTCTTCCTACTCTGGCAGCACAAAATCTGATATTTACACTGAGTGGTACAAGACTCTCATTCCCTTCTGGGAGTGACTCATCCCAGCATCTTTGTGGGCTGCTGGGTCCTCCCTGTCCTGTATAGTTCTGAGGGTTTAGTCTCATGAGGCAGAGAGATTTTCTAGAGTAGAACTGACACTGAAATATGCACATGACACTGTATGGAAAGATGTTTCAGATCTGCAGGAATTGCTGCACCCAGGTGATAAAAGGAAGGCTTCCATTTGGAATTAGCTCATGATAGAATGCTTTATCCCAGAATGATAAGTTAAAACTCCCCTACATAGGGAGCAAAACCTGGTGATTTGTTCTGTGTTGCTCTCAGCTTGCAGAGGGCATTGCTTGGGCAGGAGTAGCTGTGCTTACAAGTAACCTTTCCGAGATGGAATCACATGGCATGGCATACCTGATATGTAAACGTCACCTGCCACCAAAAAAAGAGGCTGTCACAAAGGGGCACAGAGATACTACTGAAGACCAATACAGTCAGCACCAGGCTCTATTTGCAGGGGGAAAATGTGTGCCAACAAAATAAATACGTATTGAAGTAAAAGCAGTGCAAGACATTGGTGCAAATGTCTACAGCAATGATGCATCCCAATATGGCAGTTGTGATTATGACCATTATAGTGTCTGGCCTTGAAAAACATAGAATGTATGTCAGGCAATCTAATTTCTGGTCATTTTAGGGTTCGGACCAGAAAAATCTGGCAACTTCTAATTAAGGTAACAAATTGTAGAAGACTTGGTTATAAGGAGTTGAAAGTGTCATAGAGACTAACCTTTTGTAATTATAGGTTCTTTAAATACTCCCTTAGAGATTTCATCACTGTAATTTACTCTTGCTCAGAATGCTTTGTGAGGAGTCATGGTGATTGTTTACTTGGTGAGTATCTGCACAGTCAAATGGGGAACACTTGGGTAACTTCTACCAGAGAGTCCCTAAATCTTGCAAATTCCTGACAGGACAGTCCTTCAGATGTTGTGTACCTGGTTCAACCTTCACCTGACATTGTATACGTATATGTATATGTATATGTATATGTATATGTATGTGTATGTGTATATGTATATGTATGTGTATATGTATGTGTATATGTATGTATATGTGTATGTGTATGTGTATGTGTATGTGTATGTGTGTATGTATATGTATGTGTATATGTATATGTATGTGTATGTATATGTATATGTGTATGTGTGTGTGGGTGTGTGTGTGTGGGGGGGTGTGTGTGTGTGTATGTGTGTGTGTATATGTATATATGTATATGTATATATAAATGTGTATATATATGCATGTGTGTGTGTATTGTTATATCTAATTATGAAATCTCACACCTTATAGAGAACATTGCCCAAGTATTTAAACACTGCTTTGCTACACACATAAGGAAAGCAATCTGTTAAAAAAAACCCAAAACCAAATGCAAATCAGGACAGCTTCTCTTAGAGTCCCTGTAGGAGCTTTGGGGTGTGGAGGAGCTGAGCTGTTCATTGCTGCTAGGTGAACACAGATGTCTGTGTATGTGTATCAGTCTGTGGGATGTGTGGAGTGATGCAGCCTTTCAGAGAGAAAAGGTAAGATTGTCATTAGAGACACATTAGGTAATAACCTCCATTAGTCCGAATTTGGAAAATAGAATATATGTTTGATGTAATAAATGCAATATCGCTGCCAAGAAACAAATACCACAAAGAGCATACCTTTGTTTTTGGTGACCGAAGAAAGTTATTTGGTACTTTGGAATCAATAAATTTGGCTTAAGTGATGCATCTCAAGGCAATCTTAACTAATCATTGTTTTTAAAAGTACATAAAATTCAACAAAAAGCTTTAAAAAGGGATATCTTAAACACGGAGTCAATGCCAGGGAGAGTAAAATCTTCTTTGAACCTCCTGCCAACCGCTGTCACTTACTGAAGTTTTATAGCATTGGCTTAGTAGCGGCAGCCTTCTGTATCTGTCACATCTTGTTTTATTTGCATCAGAGGCTATAATGATGTTGATACAAACTCTATGTCATTTTAAAAGCCGAAAGCAGCCCCCGATTTATGCTCCCTACAAAGCAATTCTTTCTCTTCTGGGTGTAAGGTGTCACAGAGAAGAGTGGAGCTGCACCACCCCTGCCATCCTTGTGGGTGCTCCATGCTGGCCTCCAGGACAGCGCAGATCCGCTCAGTGGGGACCGCGAGCCCGGCTCCTCTGGCCTCCTTGGCAGGGCAGCGGGACAGCCCCGCTGGGGGCCATCCTTGCACTGTCCCTCCGCAGAGGGCTTACATTTTAAAGCAAGGGGAACGGAGAGGGCATGGGGGCATTGCAAACCCCTCTGTCCATGCCCTGTCTGTCTTTGGCTAAAGCAATGACAGCCTTTTTTGATCAGCAACTTCACTCAGAAAATATCTAAAATTAATTGTGTACAATAAAGCTTTCCTGGGATGGTAGACATACACCACCAGTGCTCCCATTTCAAAGGCATTAGTGTGAAAAATTTTGCCTCTAAACTACTGAATTTTCCTGCAGTCTCCCCTACTCCGCTTCTACAGAAATTCAGCTGCACACCCTGTCAAAATGCCATTAGCTGACTAAAAAGATGGGGCTTTTGTCTAAAAGATTAAAATGCAGATTTGTGGCTTGTGATGATTCTTTCTAGGGTCGTTTCCCAAACTGTCATGCAGAAGGAGCCTGCTGACACTGTCCCCTTTCAATATGTATGTTTTGACAACTTTTTGTCTAAGGTGGCTTCTTACTGTCTCTTAAAATTCATTTTAAAAGAACTTTCTGAAAACCCTTAGTAATGTCAGTAAATGTGAAGCCAGCTTTCAGTTGCTGAGGTTGACTGGTATGTAAAAAGAAAAAATAAGGAGCCTTTAGAAAAAAATTGAGCTGAATACTCACAGAATATATTTCTTAGGACAAGTGTTGCATGTGTTTAAGTTTCTAAATGAATTGAGTTTATACCTTTCTGGAGAAACAACTGGGAAAGGAAAGCCTGACCTCAGAACCATTCCAATCAGTGACAAAGTAGAAATGCCAGGCTTTGTGACTTTTGGCCTGTTTTTATTTTACATCATTAACATGGGATTCATGGCCTAATCAGCTCTCAGTGCACATAATAAATTTCAGAACCTTCCATCTTCTTCCTTCGTGACATTTGGCATCTGAAGGACAGCGATTACCTTGCTTTATGCATTAGGAACATCCCAGAACCTGTCCTGTGACCCTCAATGGCATTTTGAAGTGCAGCATCATTTCTCTGCTTTCACGGGTGTTCCTTCTCATGGCAATGCATCCACATAAAACATGTCTGCAGCAGCAGCATAGAGTTAAATTCACTGAGGGACATGGGAAGCCTCAGAAGGATTAAACTAAAGAGAGTTTGCTAAATGTTTTTAAAGACTTTGGAACAGTTTGTAGAACTGCATGATTTGCCCTGTGCATCTGCTTTCCCTTCCTGTGTTTCCTATTAAATGTGACAAGCCTGAGAAGAGCACAGTTTAATATGTGATTTCTGTTCATGTACAGATGTTTTGCTGTGGGTCCACCTTGAGGTCAGTTAACCATTGACAAGAAGGTACCGATGGGGATGGAGTGCAGTGTGAACAAACATCCAGGTGGGGCCATGGGCCGCGGGCCTGGGCCAGCTCACATCTCTGCTCTGTTCACCCACGGTCTTTGCTGAAGTCGCTGTGGGTTCGCTGAATGGCCATGTGATCAGGATGGCCAGAAAAGCCACATTAGATCTTCCTGACAGGTCTCTCCTGAGATCATGACAAGGACCTTCACAGAGAGCAGCAGTGGGTGGGCATCAACCACTCGGTGTTTCCAAGCCACCACTGGATCTAAATTCTCCAGCATCTTCCCAGCCAAAAAGGTTTCACCCTGAAAAATCCCTTCTTGCCTACATCACGTCATTTTCCCAGCAGCTTCTGAGACCCTTCACGGATGTGGTGAGATTTCTGAGGAAACGTGGGTCACAGAAAGATGCAGCAGGAGCAGGTCTCTGGAGCCAGCGTGCAGCCAGTGGAGCTGAGGAATTTACAGCCCTCTTAGTGCTCCCACTTTACTTCTCCCCACAGCCACAAGAGTCCTCTGTGTTGTGTCAGCAGAGATCTCAGAGTGCGTTCCCGTGCCTCGCTCGCTGCTCTTTTGCCAAGTTTCCCATCTCTGAAGTCGGGCACGTTTCCCTCCCTCCCAGGGGGTGTGGATGTCGCGGCTTCGAGTGCTGCGGCTGCGGGGAGGTCGGGCTGTCCCCGGGGAGCAGAGGGGAGCGGGGCTGCCATCGCCCTGGAGGGAAGTGCAAACCAGCCCAGTGCCCCTGGCTGCCACTGGCCCCAGGACAGCGCGACTGATGGCCCCAGACCTTCCCAGGACAATGTGCATTGCTGCATTGCTCAGAAACAAATGTATCTAAACCACCACACTTTATATCCACTTAAAATTCTGAATACCTTTCCATTTATCTAAAGCTTGCTGAGGTGAGTTCCTATAAGGGAAGACTTATTTCATTTCCATGAAATGTTTATATTTTCTGGGAAGTTTCTCTCTCACCTCTTTAAATTTTACTGCAGTTGGCATGCAGCCTGTAGTAGGGTCCTCCCAAGGAAGCTGGTGAGGCAGAGAGGTTCAAGAGGGACTATAAATTTCAAGCTTTCTGGGTTAGAATAATTTAAGTGCATCAAGCTCTTAACCTTAAAGGATCAATACTGAGGGTTTTTTTTTTCTTGTAGTGCTGTAAAATTCAAGCTAAAAAAAAAAAGTAAAAAACCCCCAACAAACCCCAGATCCAAATCAAACCCAATTCACCCCGAGCACAGATTTAAAGTAAATAAAGGTTGTATATGAACAGGGGATTGATCCTGAATGATGTGCCTGGAGTTTCATATTCTGTTGTCTGAAAGATGTCTGTTTTGGCTGTTCATGAGAATAACCATATCAAGAAGGTTTTTTTATTAAAAAAAATAAATACACATAACCTAGTGCACACCCACACACGTTGTAGTGCACACCCACACATAACTGAATGCAACTGAATCTATGTAATAGTCTGCGAACAAACTGTGCTGATATTGCTCTCTTCTAAGGATTTGGGATACAGGGTAGGAGTGGCAGAGTTTCTTCTGATAGAAACATTTAACTTGGGGGTAATCAGCCACTGCTGAAAAGGGACTAAAGAAACCAGTGTCTTAGATTTAGCTATTATCTAGTAGTCCTAATATGTCTATTTCCTGCCAGTTTTTTTCTGGCATAGTTTGTAACTCCCAAAATCACCTGTGGACAGTGATATACATTATTAATTCATACTCAGAAATCCCCCCTTGACCCATAAGCAGACTTTCTAAGTAGCCAAAAAATAGCAGAGGTAGAGCAAGGTTCATGGTGCTTCTAGTCACATCAACTTCAGGTGAGACTGGTCTTATCTGTCACCAGCCAACTGAAACTAATAGGGACCCCTTATCAGCAGTAAGATCCACCCTTGAATTTCCAGTATGCATGCAGCCACCGCCTCCGTGTTTTAGCCACAAAAAATACCCAAACATGCTCTAGCTGAGCATATTCAAGGCTGCCACAGCCTTTCCAACAGGTGACAGGCAGCAGCACAGGGCAGAGGTTTGTGAAGCTGCAGCATGGCAGGAGCCAAGGCAGAGTTCCATGCTGCCGTACTCTGGCCACCCTTAGCCTTCAAGATAAGAAGGGAAACATGGTGTTGATTTGCCTAGCAAAAGTGACAGCTCCCACCACGTGGAACCCATCCCTGCTCGTCACTCAGCACTGTTCTGCCCTTTTGGACAAGGATGCTTCTGTGTATGAAGTTATTAAGCAAAAATAGCCTATCAGAGCAGCCTCAGAGCAGGCAGGTACCACAGCAGTTTGAAGAGCCTGGGAACCACCAAATACCAGTCAGAAAGCTGCTCATCCAGCTGCAAGAATGTATACAGACATCTGATTCTAAAGAGACACATTTCTGTTCCTGGACACAAATTCCGTGATTCATCAGCCTAGTTCAGTTAATAATTAATCCAAGCAATTTTTAATCCATATTTTTTAAATCCAGCAAATCTAAGGAGTGATACACTTCTGAGTTATATTGTTGAAAACAACTTACAGAAGAAAAAGCATAGGAAATGTGTCCACAATTAGTCACTGGCTCTTGCTTTACAAATGACACAATTTTCAGGTGTATATAGTAAATAATTAAGGCTGATAATGGTTAGATGGTAAGAAGTTCCTCCCAGAGCCCGGGGACTTCTATTAATTAAGGGCTGAGCAGAATAGAATGGATATTTGCCCTTTGTTGGTATTAAAAAGGGGTGAGAGGTTGAACTGTGTCTGGGACTAATGTAAAATGAGGTTGTCTGTATGGGAATATCAGTCAGAGTCCTGCTCATTCTTCTTCTCTTCATCCTGGTTGTTTTCATCAAACTATTCAGTAGAGAGGTAGCAGGAGCAATGTCTGTCTGTGACCTTCTTAGGAAGTAAAGGAGTCTAGTTATTCCTAGGCTTAATATTTTCCATACTTAGATGAGCAGTAGCTTAAAAGTTCTTGCACACAACTTACTCTAATAAGAAAAATGTTCTCTGCCATGGCAAACAACGTCAGCTCCAGCGCAGGCTGCAGAGCGCTGGCTGCGGCTCTCTCTGCCCTGTGATCCAGAGTCACAGAAAATGAGCAATGCCAACAATAAATAATGACAGAATCAAAAAGCATGGAAGCCCTTTTCCTGTAACAATATATATCTTTCAGTGAAACACTCTGAACTCACAGCAGTAATGCACCATTATGCCCCTGAGGCCACTCCTCTGATTCCACATTTTATGGACCAGCTCTTTATTCCTAAATTCAGCAGATGCATGGCTTATAGCTGGTCCCAGCATGGAATGCATCATAAGCAGCTTGTCTATTACAAGTGACCTGCTAAGAAAAAAAATAGCGTTTGTATCCTCTGTAGCATTTCTTAAGCTGAAAAGGGAGACTTGAGAGCTTTCTTTTTTTCTGTATCCTGTGCATTGCTCAATATTAAGTATTTGGAATACCAAAAAAATCCTGAACACCCATCATTCATTCATTTTTCTGTTGGAGGGGTGGAAATAGAGGATGAGTAGTGGAAATTCTTGGGAAGAACTCTGCTTGAACAGTAAGACAATTAAGTAAGACCTACAACTACTCTCTGGCATTTTGGCTGAATAAGCCTTCTAACAAGGAATTTTAAAGGGTTTACTAATAGTAGGATTTTTAAAATAATCTGTTTAAACTGTTGTGGAAAGTTTCATATGTTTTAAATTTTTTTTAAAGATTTCTGTTCAAATGACCCTTATACTTTTCCTTTTAGTAAGAGACTGTTGTATTGGTTGTTATTATAGCATAGTGTACACCACGTAATCACAAAAGTCTTCTTATGTTCTTAAAAATGATGTATTGTACAGCTGTCCTTCCAGACCACAGACTCTTCTATCTAGTGCCTGCTTTTGGGGGGCAGTGGTGGGCTGTGTGCCAGGTTTGAAGTGGTTCCACAGCCAATTATTCTAGTAAACATCTATCCAAATTCCTGAGATAATGCCAGACAAATCCATGTATGTGTGTTCACCTACGCACACACACACACACATATGCACTAAATCACTGCAAAAATGTTTTGGGGACACAATCCATGGGACAGTTGGAAGCACAAGCATTCCAGAGCAGTGATGAGCACAGGCTCCAGCTGCCGTTGCCCAAGAGCTGGGGCTGTTCCTGTCCTGACGGACAGTGCCTGTCTCCTGTGGAGATGACTGTAGAGTAGTTCTGCATTTGGGGTGTGCATCTGATGGTGACCATGAGTAACAAGGCCAGTTTCCTGTATGCAAGGTCATGTTTGTTTTTGGCAGGTAAGAAGCATAAAGAGGACCTAAGAGGAATTACTTCAGAATCTGAACATTTCCAACATTTTTCTTGTTGTTCCAATCCCAGAATTCTGCAGTGAAGTTGTAACAGATCAGGTTGCTTTAATTGCTTTCTGCAAATTTTCTCCCCTCACACCCTTTTCCATTTCATTTCCAGAGCTTATTTGCAGCTTTCTCAGTGTTTTTGGACAAGTGGTTCAAACAGACATTCTGGAGCAGCTCACTGCAGACACCGACCTGTGAGGAGGATGCAGAATGGAAGAGGATCTGTGTATCGTATGCCCTGGTTAGACACCACCTGCACACGGTGTCAGGTCTCACTTGTGGCATTGCATGGGGAATCGAATTGTCACTGTAGACTGACTATTCTGTAACAAGACACCAAAGCATATGGCACAAATCAGATCTAATATTTTCTTTCTCTCTCATTTTCTTTCTGCTGGCTCTAGCAGTTCTCCCTGCCGTGCCCACAAAAGCCAGCTTTGTGTGTGAAGACACACAGGACCGGTGCTTTGCCTCTACAACTCTGGCATGGAGACAGAATGAAAGGAGAAAGAGTGGGGAGCTGTAAATGAAGGAAAGCTTTATACTGTGGTGTATTGGCTGAATGAGCATGTGCACCCCAAAAAAGTCTAGAGAACTGATAGTTTTGATGCCTTCATGGGGAAGGCTGGAGTGATGTTCTACATTTAAGAAATGCCAGTGATATAATGAATATTTAAAGAATGTGCTAGTACTTTTGGAAGTTAAGTTCTTCAACTTCATTTCCTAATTGGGAAGACAAGCCACTCTAAAATCCTCTGTGTTATCTGATCACCCAGCTTGCTCAGAGTGCTACCTATGGCAGAGTTTGAAATTCTCTCTTTACCAATGTGGTTTTGTTTATTTTTTCAGAATGTGTGCTGCCATTTACAAAACAAATAAGATATGTTGTGGAAGAGAGAAGACAGTGGAAGGACTGGCTCCCATGTTACGGAACAATCTGATCTTACGGTTACCTGAAACCATATGAACATCCAAACACAACAGGACTGCAGCAGAAAAAGGGAGGAAGAGCTCATTTGTTCCTTGGAATGGAATGACATGTCTCAAACTAACGCTTGTCCAAGAAGCTTTATTATTGTTGGTGTAATTTCAGAATTATAAGTAAAAAGCTCTGAGTACTGATGGGGAGGACTTGCACTTTTGCTTCATGGTGCTTAGAATTTGAAAATAATCCCTTGAAAGAGGGGCACGATTGGAATCAGTTGAATGTGTTGATTCTTCTCTCTGCAAAGTCTACAGAGAGCCTTAAAAAAGGGGTGGGGGGGGGGAAATAATCTGTGTGGCCTTGAAACCTTATATAATGTTTCTGTGTTGGGCCAATAAAAAATATCCTAAGTGTTACTCTGTCTGAGCTCAAGTCTTGAAGGAAATGTTGGGCTGAGTAGGAAAAAAGTTCTACAGTTACAGGTCTTATAATTCTCAGAGCTTTCCCCCAAATACCCCCTACTTCCAAGCCCTGTCTCCAAACACTCAAATTGTGGAAGTGATAACCTGCAGACTTGGCAGTGTACATGACATTTTACTAAGGGAGCTTATACAAATATTATCTCAAGTGAAATGAGGGTTTAATTCTATTATCTGTGGCTTTTCTTTCCCTGGGGTCAAAAGTACAGAAAGTGGTCATGTTGTCTTTATAGCCCAAGAAACAAAAGACCTGTTTTTAAACCAAATAATTAGTCATCCAGAACTAATGTCCCACAGCACTAACCACTAAGGGGGCTTTGGAGTGATCTGAACCAGTGTGCAGTTCTCCAGAAACATCATTTCAGAGGTGCTGGTATGGTGCATAGCAGAGGATTCTCTTGAGGTGGCTGACACCATGGCCAGGGAACGAGGAACAGGACTCTGCAGGTACTGTGAAGAAACCCTGCAAACGCCTATTTCTCCAAGAAATACTCCTTGTTTTACACTGAAAATTCCATTCCCGTGGCTTTGTCTTTACTTTGTGCAGGTTGCAGGTGTGTGGCTGTGCATGACAAAGTCTTGTGACAGCCAGCAGTGCCCTACAGAGAGCAAGAGGTAGTTCAAGGGGGATGCTGGTAGGAATTCAAATGTGAATAATGCGGTCTGGCATTCTACAAGGCATCTTAAATTCTGCATCTGTGATCAGAGCTGTTCAGCAGGAGGAACCAGCATCAGCACAGACCTGCTCTTTGGCTTTGACTAGTCACTCACTTTTAGCAGCTCTTGTTCAAAACTAAGGGGGTGCAGACTCAGTAATCTGCCTTTTAAACTGTCCGTGTCCCAGATCTGGGAATTCTGAAATTTGCAAGAGACTGAAAAGCACCAAAGCCGATGTTTGTAGTGGTGGAGTTAAAACCTTAGTAACTCCAGTGCCTGAATCCTGTCTCCTCTGTTTCTACTGAGGATGTGGGCTCCAAGGAGCTCACAGTCTAGACAATAGGCTCATGGAAATGCTGGGGCTCTGTGTTTGCTATATATGCTGGTTGACCCACTGCTGTATATATACTTCTCTAGAGGTAATGAGTACTGTAAGGAAAAATTGTGCAAGCTCCCTCTGACCAGGATTTTGACAGTGGATCCAGTCAGAAGTTGTGCAAAGAACTTGTGCAAAGAACTTGTGCAAAGAACTTGTGGAACTGGCATGACCTGGAGAAATGCACTGGACAGGATGCCTCTGTCAGTGGTGCACACATCCATCAGCTCTGCCTTTGCTGACAAGTGACACTGCAAACAGAGCTGGCTGAGCCTGACTCCTAACAGAATGGAAACCCTGAAAGGGTCATAGTAGTCGTGACATTGGCTCAGGGGCTTACAGAATGAATAACTTGCTACAGTTCATGTCCCAGGCCAACTCCTTTAGCTGGTCATTCATTTACAACCAGTGCCCAACTGTGTTGATTATTGTTGCTTATACGAATGACTCCAATCCAGCCAAAGATTTTGTAAGGCTTCCCTCTTGCATATTGCAAGGCTGAAAGATGGATATTGATGTTCTCTGAAAGCTGGATCTTCTTGTTCACTGCGGGTTCTCAAGAAGGAGCTTAGTTAGCTTCAAAATGCTTGTTCTTTTCTCTTACAAATCCCTATTTTCTCCTAGCATTCACTATGACTGCATATGATTGGCCAACAAATGTTACAGCTACTTCATTGTACTGGTTTTGAGTGGGATAGCATTACTTTTCTTCCATGTAGCTGGTATGGTGCCATGATCTGGATGTGTGAGTGAAGCAACCTTGATAACAACCTGGTCTTGAAGTTATTGGTGAGCAGGGCTTGCGCCAGCCCCGTGCCAAGGGGCTGGGGGACACCAAAGCTGGGAGTGGACACAGCAGGGACACCTGGCCCCAGCTGCCCAGGGATGGGTATCCCACATCGTGTCACATTGAGCACAGCAATAGAAGTTGGGGAAGCGGGAGGAGGGAGACGATGTTGGGGGTGATGGCGTTTGTCTTCCTGAGTCACCATGACAAGTGCTGGAGCCCTGCTGTCCTGGCAATGGCTGAACAGCTGCCTGCCCATGGGAGTGGTGAATGAATTCCTCGCTTTGCTTTGTTTGTGCACAAAGCTTCTGCTTTACCGTTAAACTGTCTCTATCTCAACTCACAAGTTTTCCTGCTTTCGCCCTTCCAATTCTCTTCTGTTCCCCATTCCACTGGGGGCGAGGGTTTGTGAGTGAATGGCTGCATGGGGCTGAGCTGCTACTCGAGTGAACTCCCAACTTTTACACGGTACAGCAGCTGAGACTTCCAATTCACCTCAGATAATGAGGTTAAAAATATCAGGTAAAAATTGCAGCACTTTCTCAGGATTCAAGATAGTCTCCACTTTGTCCTACTCCCAAAGTCATCTCAGACCTTTCTTTCATATGTTTTTTTTTCCTCACACTGCATTGGGAGCACTGAATGAATGCAAAAATGGTTGCTTTAATCAAGAAGAAACCAAAACGTATGTTTTGTTGACAGCATGTGCTAGAGTAAGAAGATCCAATGCTGCTGCTGTGGTAATTACAAGTGACATAGTCCTTCACTCTAAAAGATGCTCTGCAGACTCTGTTTGTTCAGATGGCACACTGTCCTTTTGGTCTAAAGCAATTACTTACATTTTCCACATAACAACTTCCCAAAGATGCCTTTGAAAATTTCTAAAGACAACATGTACTTAATACTTTAATATAAGCAGGTTTGATTCAATACAGATTGTTCAGAAACACCATATATCTGTGGATGTATCTTAGGTTGTATCTAAATCTGTACTTCCGTGCATAGTTTTGTGTCTGAAAGCAATCCCAAGCCACATGGTCTGTGAAATAGCACAGGGAGCTTAGTAGAAATACAAACCATGTGAACTGTGATGCCACTAAATCACAGATCTTCCTTTTGTCTGTTTTGATAGCCCTCGATCCTCCAAGGACGTGGAAGTATTTTTCAGTCCAGCAACTGAAAAATAAGGCCACTTTGGATTCTGGAAAGAAAAACATTCTGTTTAAATCCATCTCTCTATAATTTTGTTTTCAGACACTGTCTATCAGCCTAGCCTTTGAAATTAGCACAAATACCCATGAGAAATATAATCCTGCTCAAGGCTCTGAATTAAATACATTGCAGCCGATAAATAGTTGCCCTTTGACTTCCAAATGATGTTTAATCTTTGAAGCAGGTACAGTAACCTTGGGTAATCTGCTCATCAGTTTTCTAGGTTAAACAAGTGGATATATTAGTTTCCTCTAGATTTCAATGTTTTATAATAGCAACGGGAACATAAAATCAGCACCACAAAAAAAGAACTCAGAACTGTCTGCTATGCTTTGTGTAGTCTATTAACAACCCTCAACAAAAAGGATCTTTGCTGCACATGAAGTCAATTTGTGCTGCCCAGAGGAACAGTCAGAATTTCTGGGGTGAGGAAAGTCTGCTACAAGCACGTTAGGTCTGCCTTGCCCAGGTGTAACTGCCCAGCAGAGTTGGTGACTCTCGGACTGAAAGGACCTGGGCTTTGCTTTGGGCCACAGGGGACACTGAGGCTGACACCCTCACTCTGCTTGAGGTGAAAATGATGTCACTAAGCTTCTCCTTTCATGGTTTGCCCATTCCTTGTCTGTATGCCAATATCTCTGACCTTGCAGTTGCTTGCTGGAGACAAATTTACTTGGAAGAAAACGCAGAAAAAGAACATGATCACTTCAAAAGGTTAAAGGAGCAATATAAAGTTTAGTTAAAAGATACTTTTACATATCATTGGGTATGCCTAGTAAATTTTTCATAGACACTTAAAATAATGTGAGTATATTTAGATTAATCTACTTTTAAAATTCAGATTCAGCTCAATTAAATGAGTGGCTGACAGAATCCATTGTACGGTCTATAGATTATTGTGATTTTAAGATTCTCCTTTTTTTTTCCAAAGCAAATCAAGAATCAAAATGAAGCTCATGTAGAACAAAATGTTCCAAATGGACCCTCAGGACACAGCAATCTCAAACTATGTGAGCTTCTGTGTTCACGAGGTGGTGTCCCACTGCATTATCTTTTGGTAGGACACTGTTACACATTGTTCTCAATGCAAGTGACCATACTCACCTTGGCTTTCTTGTCATGCAAATCATCAGAACATTTGGAGCATATACAATTACCTGCCTCAAATCCATGCTTATGTGGGACAGACAGTCAATGGAGAAACTGTAAAATTGCTTGTTTAATGCAAATTATTGATCATTTGGAGAGATGATTTGTGGAATTACAAAGGTCTGACATTCATTGACCACCAAATTACCCTTTAAATTATTCAATGCTTTAGAGATTATTTGCTGACCTGCTGTGACCTAAACTGAGCTGACTCCTGCAGCAGTGCAGAGCATTGTCTGCTGCTGCAGTGCATGTAGGACATGTGCAGATTTTACACCCTGTTGATAGTAAAAACAATTAATTATGTCCAAACTGATTTTGCAGTGTAAAGCTATTAAAAAGCACTATAGTGAAGGTTGTATCAGGTTCCTCATATCCTCTTCCAAAAAGAAAGCAATTTGCCCATACCTCTACTTTATTGAGGCTGAAATCTGGTTAGGTACCTGTTTGCCAAATACAGCAAACAAAGCCAGGCATTTTTCAAAAGGTTGGAGAGGTACGCTGTACTTTCATCAGCTTGGGCAGTAGTTATCTTCACCTGGCTACTAAGGAGGTTTTATGAGAAAGCAAGCAGCTTGGACATGCTTAGTGGCAGTGTCTGTGGCACTAGCTCTGTACTGCAGAAGCCCTTGTTGCTGGAATAATTCTGGTTTTTTCTTTTTTTTTTTTCTTTTGATTAATAAATAGTCAGTGTCATATTTATAGGAAAAGAAAATTGAAAGTTTTGTTATGAATTTCAGACTATGTTAAAATGAAAGCACTTCCCTGGCATGTCATGATGAATAAATGAAGTTGATGGGGAGATTGCTTTTCAGAAAGCCACTGAAATTGTTAGAAAATGATCAAACATTTAGAGAGATTCATGCAGGAGTTAGTGATCTTGATAGAAGCTGTCCACACCCCAAGTTAATTGGAGAGCAACGACTATGAAAAGATGACAAGCTAAAGCAGGTCTAAGCATATAGGTGGTAAAAGGCTATTGTGTAAGAAGCATTTTGGTACTGGTGAAGAATTCCCCTCAGCTAGACGGGTGACATTTACATGAGTTAAAAGTTTGCCCAGAGTTAGACTTGCGCAGTTAGCATAAGGAGAAGAGGTATTACTTTCATTAAGTTTTGATGAGTTCTTGTGAGAAATTATTAAGAAACCCTGTTCCTTCCCAAGTTTCAATGTGTGACCCAAAGTCTTTCACAGTGCCCTTTTTCTCATCTGATTTTACTGATGTAATTGTTAGGTTAGTTGCATAAGTTTCCTTGTAGTTCCTAAAAGGCACTTTAAAGAAAGACAAACTTACCTGTACAGGTGTGTATAGCAAGCTGGCAAAGCTGCATTTATTGAATTGTGCCTTGCCAATGTCCATAGAAAATGGAGTTGTCTGAATTTCCTATGATCATGCTATAAACCAGTGGTTTATCTAAAGCTAAAGGGAAGAGTGCATAGAATAAATTTCTTCTTAGATGTGTTACAAGAACATGCTCTTTAGACTGTCTTTCCCAACTTCACACTCTCCCTGTGTTTGTAACAGATTCTGCCAGTAAATATCATGATCTGCACTGTATTTATTCAGTTACAGTTTTTCAGTTCCTCCAAACACATAAACTACAGGTATTTGTATTTCAGAACAGCACAAGAAGTGCTCTTCTCTCCCCGTCCTTGCCATGCACTATCTGCAGGGGACATCAAGATGCTGGGAACAATCATAAGGATTAGGAAGCTCTTGATCTGTGCTGCTCAGGATGTTACAAGGGCCCAAAAACATAAGCAGAAGCACTGCAGGTGTTTGGGACGCAGTGCTGTCTGAGCACGGGACTGCTGCTCTCAGATTGCTGTGCTGGCCCAGCCCCAATAGTCAGAGTGGCCCTGGTTTGTGCCAGATGCCATCAGGGACTGGGCACCCAGGGAGGCTTCGCTTTCTCTCCGAAGATCAGTTGTGCATATGGCTGAGAGTCTGGGGGTGTGCATGCATGTGTAGTGTAGGGTGCCCTGATCAATCTTGCCAATTTTCAGGATTAGTAATTGTCAGTTCAAACTAATTGAACAGTTGGGTTTTTCTCTGCTACCTGTAGTTTCAGTGTTGGTAGAACAATTCGCCAGCTCCAGGGAAGCAGCCGGGTCTCCAATGGCCGTTAGGTGGTGCCCCTGCCTTGAATTAAAAAAAAAAACCAAAAAAACCCAACCCCCGCCCCCCCAAAAAAAAAAAAACAAAAACACAAAGGAGGCTACTGTCCTCACTTTAGTTATGCAAATAGGAACAGCTCTAAGAAGGAATCTGTAAGGCAAGATTAAGTTCTAATGTGGAAATACATGAAGAGAGAGAGAGATTGTGTGTGTGTAAATATATGTAAAATACACTTCTAATGAGAGATATTTTGACCATTGGAACAGTTGGTAGAGGACAGCAGTTTCGCCCAGCTCACTTGGGTCTGCCTTCCACCCTCACTGTGGCCTTTGTCCCATGAGTGCCCTCTCACCCCTAAACATTTCCACTGCAGTTTGTGCCAACTGTAGAGAGCCAACATCCCAGAGGTGTCTGACATGCAGAGACACTTTACACACCACCGCATGCTTTCTTCTGTATCACTGCCTAAGCTTATGTATTTCTCTGCATTATTTTGGGTTTTGCCCCATTTTAAATTCTGTTGTAGTGCCTTGCCTCGTAACCTACTGATAGGAATGCCACACAATCAAATTACTTATTTACTTGTATTTTTTATTGACTGCTTTTAATTGTGTTGTTGTCTGCCCCTTGCCCAGTGGTGAAAGGATGTGGCTATTGTTCAGTAGACAGAATCCAGCTCATGATGTAATCTCTCTAGTTGCAAGTGACCCACAAAACTCAATGTGATGTCTGTTTGCACGTCATGTACAGTCAGCTGTCACTGTTTACGGTGTTCTGAGGCTTAGCTCACGGCACAAGGTAAGTGAGCCAAATTCTGAATCTTTTCTAATGATCAGCAGTGATGAACCTCAGAGCTGCTGATCACCTGAGTGCTCCTTTAGTCCTGGCCCCACAACAGCACCTGAACAGCTCGTTCCATTGAAAGAATTTTGTCTGCAAACCGGGAAGATTTTAGGAAAACAAATGTTCCCTGACATATATTTTTATTTCAGCTACTTCCTGTATAAGCTCTACAGTATAGCTTAGAAGAATAGCAGGTGAGGTGGGGGTGCTGCTGAAGATGTTTGTGGCTGGCTTGTTTGAGAAACAAGCTTGAGAAACAAGCATTCCCATTTCCTGTCCATAGAACCAGCACATTCTGACCAGCTCCACAAAAACTGCTGGTAAGAGCAAAGACCTGGGGAGGTACCTAGTGCTCCTGGGTTGCAGCAGTCACAGGAAAATCAACAGCCTTGTTTCCTCACACCAGCTTTTCTATTAGCATAATTGAGAATAATGAACTGGACCAACAACCTTAAGGTTGACTGCTAATAACTATAGCTTCTCTGACGATGAAAAACATTCCATATCCTATTATTATTAGATCTATTTGAGTAATTTGCAGACAGACAACAAAAGCTAGCTGTTGCAGAAATTTCATTATAGTTTTCAAGTAAAATTTAAACAACTACATTTTTATGATTTAAATCTTACGTCTTTGATTTCATCTCTTGAAACATTCAGAATTACTATTATTTTTATAATTTGCTTACCTACAATTACAGAAGCCAGAACCTTGTCCTATCCCCTTATTTCTTACCTTACATCACTCTTGCTGTACCTGCGATTGCTGTTACAAAACATTCATCAACACTGTGGGTCTAAGCTTGGCACAAGCAGAAGCAGCAGCTGCTGCTGCCACTGCCACATAGTCCCCTCTCAGAGAATGACCCACCGTGCTGGCCTCCCTCTCCTGGAGACTGTGCTCAGGGTACATGGTAAGCTGCTGCTTAGGAGGAGAGAGTTTTCTGTAGTTCTTCTGGCCTTGCTGTCAGGGAAAATTAGCTTCCCTCCTGCACATCTGCTGAGCACAAATCTGCAGTGTCCAGCTGGAGTGAAGGAACAAAGCAGCTGTCATTTTCTTTTTGAAATAGAGATCAAATCATCTGCAAACTCAAATGAGCTGGCATTGGAGCTGGGTGCTTTCTCCACTGCGCAGGTTATTGGAGAAGGTATCTGGCTGGATGGGCAGCTCCTGTGCTTCACCTCACACCTCCTCAGTCAGCAGAACCAGGGGCTTTGCCTGGGCTCTGTCAGGAGGGAGGGAGTACTCGCTCCTCCTGTCTTTGCACAAGCGCTGCTGCAGATGGTCTGTGTCAGGGTAGTCCAGAGTCTGGGAAGACAATGTGAGTATGGATGGAGCTGGTCAGGCCATGTGCACAGCAGGCTTAGCACTACACTGAACTATAGTGCTCAGTGAAGTCTTCAGGATGGAAATGAGTCATTTCATCCCCCTACCGCTCTGGAAAAGCTGGTACCTACAGGACACAGGTGAGGAGGAGCGGGAAGAAGGATCCTCTCTGAGTTGCCATCACTGTACTCATCCCTCCAAGATCTGCAGGATTTGGTCGTTGTCTCAGCATTTTATGTGCAGTTTATGCCAGGCATTCTCCTGACCTTCACCCTGACTGGGAGGGGGTGGGGGGTGTGAAGGCTGAGTGCGAGATGATCAGCACATGTTTTGTTTATGCTTTATTATTTATTTATCCTGTGTTTAATTTTTTAAAATACAACCTGTTCGTTTTGTGGGTGATTTCTTTTTTCCCCTTTTTTTAGTTTCCTAAAATTAATGTAACTAATATGGAAAGTATCTTGCGCAAGGAAATTTGCAGATGCAGATGAAAGCATGCCTCTGGTGCTAGTTAGCTGCACTGCACCTGACCCTGACCTGTGGATTGACTTTGTGTCTTGACCCTGGACCTGCCCCATTGCCACAGACTTGTTGGATGATCTGGGCTCTTTGCTGACACTGGCTGCCATCCCTGGACTTGTCCTGCTCTGCCCACCTCATTCAGGTACTCTAGGACAGGCCATAGCTATAAAAAAGGTCTCTTTACTGCCAGTCATGCTGTCACACTTTGTCCCCATCCCTTGCAAGCAGCTGGCCTTTTCTACTTTTGGCACCTGCCACATCTCTAACTTGAATGATGTTTCCTCCAAAATACATGTGCTGCTAATACTATCTCTGACTTCTAAGTCTACAGAAATATTTTTAACAAGCCACTCTGAACTTCCAAAATCTAAATGTGGTGTTTCTGTGTGCCACTTGTTCCTTGTTTTTCAGGGTTTCCTGGAATTCCTAATACACCTTTTGTTGCAGGAAGTTCACTGTGAATCCACTGTGATGCTAGGTGAGACAAGAAAGGTTCTGGGGACAGGAGGGCTCTGGTTTTGCTGTCAGCATTGCTCTCAACTGTTCAGCTCCACATCTAACCGGAGACGGAGTACAGTTCCTCATTGTGAGGGGGAGAAATTCGACTCAACAGATATTTTCCTTGCCTAGAATACCAGGTTTCTACTAAATTAGGGCACAGAGGGCAACTGAAAGGAAAACAAACTACTTTTAGATAAGCATGGTGCAATTAACACTGAGCTTGTGTTTTTTTAAGTTCATTGTTTTCTTTTGCTGAAACCAATTATAATCCAAGACGGGTTCTGAAATTTGTAAGCTGAAATTGCTCTTGGCTGCTGTGAAGATGAGCATTTTTTTCTCTTGTCCCTCACCTTGTTTTCAAGCTTCCTTCCTCATTAATAATTTTTTTTACTTGAATGAAAAGCTATCCATGTTCCGATTGCCTTTCCATCTTCATTTTATCTGGCACTGCAGGTATCTTGTGAAGCTATTCCTACAGGAGCTAATCTGCACCACAGACTACTGCCAACTGAGGGCTCTGGGCAGCAGCGAGAGGGCAGCACTGGAGAAGGCTGTAGATCCACTCCTGCCCACAGATACACTTGCGAGTGTGTGTGTTAGTTTAGCTCTGAGCATCTTACCTAGGCTTGGTGTCTAGACCTTCCTGTGGAGCAGCGCATGGTTATTGGGTTATTAAAATCTAACCTGAAGCTGTCAGACCAAGTGCGTGTATAGGTGTGTGGAATCTGCTTCTAAAGTCACACAGGCAATCGGTTTGCACCTGTAAATCAGCCAAGCCAGGTGTTTCCTCAGTGCTTTCAGCTTTTTCACAATTCAAAGAGCTGTCATAAGTTGCTGAGTCTTTGACTTATGAATCACCACGTCCTGGTGGGCTGGAGGTGGAGCTGAACCCAGGATCCAACCCAGTGGATCTCAGCATCGTCACTGAAGTGCTACGTCCCTGGTGGCAGATCTGCCCTGTGTCTGTGACCACTTTCCCCTCTGGATGGGCTTCTGCTTCCTCAGCCTCGGCAGCAGAGAATTTGCATCAAATCTTGACTTTCTGTAGGCTGACTTGATGGAGCAGGAAAAGTCCACCTCTTGTGGAAATTTTTAGTGTTCAGACATAATATATTGAAATGTAAAATGCATTCTAATTAGAGAGTAGGTGTAAGAGCGTTAGTGGCTTACCGCAGTTGGAATTCAGTGCTGAGCAAGGAACACAGTGCAGGCCAGCTCTAATTTGGATCAGATGGCATGCCAGAACATGTGCACTGAATCTGGAAGGGTTTCTATGGGTATGGCAGGGGGTAGGCAGCACCACAATAGCGGCACAGATCTGAGCGGTCAGCCCAGCTCTCCTCCGTGAGATCTGAGCATTGCAGAGATATGCCATCCTACTAAAGGAGAGATTGATCTCAGCAGGTTGGCCCAGTAAAATAATTGTGTGTCAATAAGCAGGGGGAGTAAAATATCTTCTCAGTTTTTTGAAAACCCCTGGGCTCTCCCAAAGCAGGACCAGCACAGGCCAGTGGGGCAGTGCAGGAGTCAAGGATTTGGGTGGCTCCTGGGGCAGGGCTGGCACTCTTCAGCCCCAGAGAGGTGTGGGGAGGCAGGTGCTGCCCCTCGGTGTCGGTGGCACCTTCAGGGAGGTGCCTTCAGGCAGGGAACAGCAGGTTGGGTATGACACCTAGGAGTTTGCACTGGTTGCTGTTCCACCAGTCACTATGTCAAAATGCCACAAATGGACAGTGTTGGGATGGGCCATGATTAGACTTGAAGGTTTTGGGCAAGGCAAAACATTCCAGGGCTTATGCTTCCTTCTACTGCAGAAATGTAAAGTCAGCCTCAGCGGCGTTTTTCTCTCTGTGGCCCAGAGATATTGTCATCGTTGTTCCTCTGTGATTTTCATTGCTATGTGTGACTTTGGCAGAGGAACATCTACACTGTGCACTGCCTGGAGCCAGTTCCCAGTCCCTCCCAGCACAGCTACCAAACACAAACTGTGAGGCAGCCCAGCAGTGTCTGTGCAGTGACCTGTGATCAAAGCAAGACACTAGTCTTCTGGCCCCGGTGCCAAATGATCTTGTTTTAACTTCAGAATGTCAAAATAATATGGAATAAAATACATGAGGAATGATCTCCCATTGCTCATGGAGGGAAGGGGGGATTCCTTCTTGCCTTCCTGCAGAGTCCTGTTAAGACTGAGTCCTGCTGTGGGAAGGTGGAGAAGAAAAAGAGAGGATAGAAGAGGAAAAGCAGGAAGGAAACATATGTGGTGATGGTGATATGCAGAAAGAAACACTGCTGCTGCTGGAATGCAACTGCAGAGGAAACATTTTGGAAGTGAATCATGCACTTCCAGCTCGTGAAAGGCTGCATTGGCAGCAGCTGAGAGGAAAACGATTTAGCTGGTGCTGACAAATATCCCACCTCCTTCCCTGCTGTTGTGCCAATAATGGCTTTTCTGACCACAGCATCTGTATTGGAAGGTGCAGGTTTTGCCCATTCACAGAGCAGGCAGGTGGGGATGGCAGAGGAGTCACATCAGTGTGTCCTGCATACCTGTGTGTGCAGCACTGAGAGCAGGTGGGGCAGGTTTGCAGTCCAGGTCTGTAGCCAGCCTTGTTGTCAGGGAAGACACTCCTAGTGCTTTCTCCTATAGGGATGTTGTTCAGGAAGAGAAGAAAATTGGGCCCCATTTTCCATGTTCTTCAAGAAGCAGTCAAATTCAGCCTGATAGTCCTGTGAAAGGCGACCAGAAGCATGGCTCCTTGTGGACCTCTTAGCAGGAGGGGCTCAGCCCAAGGTCCAGCAGCTGTACGAAGCAGAAGGGCACAGCATCACGAAGAGGGGCTGCTCTTGGGCACAGTGTCTGATGGCAGTACAAATGTTACTTGACAGCAAGGCTCCTAGAACAGAAACACTTTTACTTGCAAAGGCCTCTCATGTTTACTTGCATGTGATCTCGTGTGATACTTGCAGCAGTTACATGGACAAAGACCATAGTACAGAACACTATGGGGACCAGGACTGGGGAGTTTCTCATTAAAAATCACATAGAAATTAGGTTCAAAATAGAAGATTTTGCATTTGGCACTGCCCATCTGGTGGAGTCCAGCCCCTGAATATCAGTGCAAATTCACAAAATCTGTATGGAAAATCATGCTATCTTCTTGTCCTTGGCATGAGGCTGGGGTAGTGCTGCAGTAGCTGAAGCCACAGTCCAGACGAGCAGCAAATACTCGGCTGCAGGTTATGTTTGTGAATATAGGAAGGTCATCATTCAGCTGAGACTTCAATATGGAAATTGTTCTTAATAGAGACATTTCAGTGACATGAAAAGTCAGTCTTGGATCAGACTGCATGGATTTGGAGGTTTCTTTAATCTCATCCCTCTATTATTGGCCTGCTCTGTCTGGCCTGGGTTTTTCTTGCGTTACAGGTAAAAGTTTTGGGAACTAAGAGTACTAGCTGTAAGTGTCATGACGTGCAGGCGGAAACTGAACCCTCAAGGTTATTGATGCAAATTTATTCTATTGTGATGTACTGTAATAAGCTGTAGGAGCAGATAGCTTTTTAAGCACAGACTTGTTTACAGAGTCATCCAGCCATGGCAGACAGCCTCCTACTTGACTCTGACAGTTCAGGAATTCAATCTTCAGCTCCATTTCTGTGTTTGCTCTTTCATTCAAAAGAAAAAAAAATGTGATTTCAAGACTTTTTTGTTACAGCTTCTTTATGAGGCCAGTTAAGCAGAGAGTGAAGGGATTTGTAATGGGATCCCAGTGCCTACTATTGTGCTCACTCTGCTGAGAGGTGGTGTGGGGCATAATCTCACCTCTGACAGGCCACAAGCTCTTGCTAATTGGTTGTACCTCATGCCCCAGCTGAAGTTAGCAACAAAATTATCATTTAGTCAATCCTTGTCTTCAGCTCAGAAGTCTTAAGCAGTGCTAGAATTGTAATGATGCATATATGCTGTGAAGGAGAAAGGTTTTGAAGTAGAGAGCAGCTACTCATAAGAAATATTGAGTGAAAAAATATTTTAAACCCCTTAATAGCACTTTGACCCAATTACTGAGCTTAGTTGGACAATCTGGCTTTATTGCTCCCTGTAATTTTTCTCAAGAGGCTAAGAACTGCCCTGATATAGGGGCAGTAAAAGAAACTCATCTGACTAAATTTCATATAGTGCTCCACAAACTGGCTAAGTGCAGAAATATCAAGCCAAGAGCTACAAGTATGCGTGAAATGGGAAAACTCTGCCCACTGTCACTACCCACAATGCAATAAAGCCCTTCCACTAGCAGAGCACAAGACTCTTATGCCTTATTAGCTAATTACAGACAGGAGATTCATTCAGCACTGTTGATAACAGAGTGATACCTCCACTTGATACCTGTCAAGAAAACATTGCACCTGTCTTGGAAAGGAATTTCACCACCTTCATTTGGAATAGACGAATTGTGAAGTATCCCCATAGTAAACAAACATCAGAACCTGAACTAAACATTTTTATTTATTTCTTGCATTCTATGCTTGGTTTCTTTGGCTAATTATGAGGGCTCTAGAGAATGATGTCCAGCAAATATTCTCATTTTTTGCCTGTGAAATACCAAGAATGTATTGTGGTTTTATTTGTTAACTTGAATGCTTTTCCATCTTTTGCACTAATGATTATAAAGATGGTCTCGATAAAACGGTGAGCAAGGAGTATATCTGACAGTGCAATGTGTGGCTGCATGTTGGAGAAGAACGAATGGAAATCGCTGAGGTTTCAGCAAACAGGCTTACTTTGAGTTTAACACCTCCTTTTCCCAATCTGGGATCCCTGCTAGCTGTGCGATCTGATGCTTGTGGTAGACTCACTGAGTGCCTTTCTTGGTCTCAAGTATCCCCTGTAACTTCACCTTTTTTTCTGCTAAATAATACAGCCCATTGTCTGCAGTTCCCCTCAAGACATTTCAAGCAGTTCTTAGTGTCAGCTGTAATTCTGTCAGTAACTCAATCCAGGATGGGTTCTCACTGTTTAGTAATGCTCTTGAACTCTGTAGCTCCTTGGAAGCAGTTGATAAATTAATGTAAACAACGCCCTTGGGATAATAGATGATACTAGTTTTTTATCTGTAAATACAATAGGACTCATTTCCACTGGGAATGCAACAGGCCTGGTAATGGGATTCCAGGCTTGGCTAGCTTCAAAGTCCACACTTATTTACCATGGACCCAGTCTGGAATATGAATGTAATCAGGGTCCCTGAAACACTTGGAAAGAACAGCAGATGGGATAAAATATGGAAAAAATAATGGAAAAAATGGGGGATGAGATACCTTCTTTTCTTGAGAGCCCAAGTGTGATCAATAGATACTTGCAGGAAAATAAATCATGTGCAGCAATACTGGCACTTCTGTGTCGGCTGCTGAGCATTACTCCTCCTTGCCCAGTTGCTGACAGATTAAATAGCTTGGATCTGCAGCTGCACAAGAATTCTCAAGGCAGCTCCTGCTCCAGAGAGGAGTTGCCTCTTCCTTGCTAGCCCTTGTCAGGCTAGGAAAGAACGGGATACATCTGACACAAGACTGGGGATGTGCAGACCACTGGAAAATGGCACAAACCTGGGTCTGTCCTGGCTTGCCACTGAGCTCTAGCAGTTCAGGAGAGGCTGGGGGTGACGGGTAACTGTGGCAAGGAGACACAGTCCTGCCATTATCTCATCTTGTCAATATTTATTCTCTTCTCAAACATTTGGTGACATCTGTCCCCTTACTGTAGATATGTAGCTATAGACATAGAAAGTGAATCTGCCTGGGTCACTGCTACATAGCACAGCAATAACCCAATGTCAATGTGAAGGTAGCATTCCTTTAGGATATATCTATATTCCCAGATATATCTATATTCCTTAAGGATATATGTGTGCTGCTGCTGAAATCACACCTGTAGTCATAGCTCTGCCTGAAGAGAGCATATAATCCCTGTGGAAAAGATATATCTTCCTTTAACCTGAGCAAACCTGTATTGTTATTGGGTTTAGCACATTGCTTTGGAGCAGCACAGTTTTGTGTAAGAGCAGTATTTGGTCTGGTAGGTGTAAATCACTCTGGGTAGGAAGGCACAGGCTTCCATCAGCATATCTTCAAGTGCTTTGCAATAATGAGAACAAGACTAGGTACATTTCTCCAGTCTTGTACCACCTGAATAATACATATTTTTTTTAAAAAATTTTACTGAGAGTGGAATGTGTGTGCTTTTGCAGAGTCTGTCACCCTGGCATGCTTTGGCATATGTGGGCATTCTGTCTGTCTTCCTGACAAAGGCACACAAATTTTGGCTAAGTCTAATCCTCTCTTTACCCTTAGCGAAAAAATAACGGGTGGGGGAGCTATAACTGTAACACAAATGCTCATGTAAAATATCTTCTTTCTATTTGAAATTTATTCTGTAGCTCATCAGTGGGACACCTGGAACTACCATCTGGAATGGACAGGCAGGCTCTTCAAAAAAATTCTTCTGTTTTCAGGGTACAGAAAGCTGTTCTGTGGCAAGGAGGTGAGAATTTTGAGGGATATAGCTGTCAGGATTATTCAATAGGATGTTTTATCTTTGGCAAAAGTGCTTGTGTTAGGGTGAGTAATGCCCTGAAACCTCTCTCCTGCATCCCATTTCTCAAATGCTGGAGAAGCCGGTATCTCAGCATTCTCAGTACAGTGTGCACACACCTACTGAAAGCAGATTAGGAAGATGTTTTTATAACTTCCTGAGATATTGCTCTCCCTTTCAGTCAGTTTTTACAAGTGTCTTGGATAGAATTTTTAGGGGTTTTCAAGATTCTTGAGACTGTTACTAATACTTCACAGGGCCGCAGGGAATGAGCAAGATGGTCTAACAGGTTGTTTCCATCTCTTATTTCTGTGTCTCTTTGATTTAAGGATTTTCTGCATTTATTGGCTGTTGCTACTCTTGGCCACTTTATACACTATGTAGTGATTTTACCAGTCATAGGGAATGGCAGAGGCTACTTAAACCCCCTGTTGCCATAGAAACACAATACCATCTAGATGGGTCTAACCTCACTCTCCCATACCAGCCCCCATGGGAAGCAGAAATTCAGGCCTTAAAAGTTAATCAATTTGATGTTAAGTTTTAGAAGCGATTTTCTATTGGTTGCCTGGGTGTCCTGATGGATATTCTCATGCAGATTTAATTATTTAGACCACTAATACCTTATTAAAATTATAGCAAATAATTATTAGCACCAGTAACACTGCAGTGACCAGAGCCATCATAACTCCTATTGTTTGTGTGCTCTGAAGACCAACTATATTCGTGTTTCAGTCAGCTCCTGGTGCAGCCAGAGAGGGAAACTTCTGGCATGACGTGAGAGATGTGAACCCAGAGAGGCTGGGAGAGATGTTCAGGGGTGTGTGAGGCTGGTGGGTGCTGTGTGAGGCTGGTGGGCGCTGTGTGAGGCTGGTGGGCGCTGTGTGAGGCTGGTGGGCGCTGTGTGAGGCTGGTGGGCGCTGTGTGAGGCTGGTGGGCGCTGTGTGAGGCTGGTGGGCGCTGTGTGAGGCTGGTGGGCGCTGTGTGAGGCTGGTGGGCGCTGTGTGAGGCTGGTGGGCGCTGTGTGAGGCTGGTGGGCGCTGTGTGAGGCTGGTGGGCGCTGTGTGAGGCTGGTGGGCGCTGTGTGAGGCTGGTGGGCGCTGTGTGAGGCTGGTGGGCGCTGTGTGAGGCTGGTGGGCGCTGTGTGAGGCTGGTGGGCGCTGTGTGAGGCTGGTGGGCGCTGTGTGAGGCTGGTGGGCGCTGTGTGAGGCTGGTGGGCGCTGTGTGAGGCTGGTGGGCGCTGTGTGAGGCTGGTGGGCGCTGTGTGAGGCTGGTGGGCGCTGTGTGAGGCTGGTGGGCGCTGTGTGAGGCTGGTGGGCGCTGTGTGAGGCTGGTGGGCGCTGTGTGAGGCTGGTGGGCGCTGTGTGAGGCTGGTGGGCGCTGTGTGAGGCTGGTGGGCGCTGTGTGAGGCTGGTGGGCGCTGTGTGAGGCTGGTGGGCGCTGTGTGAGGCTGGTGGGCGCTGTGTGAGGCTGGTGGGCGCTGTGTGAGGCTGGTGGGCGCTGTGTGAGGCTGGTGGGCGCTGTGTGAGGCTGGTGGGCGCTGTGTGAGGCTGGTGGGCGCTGTGTGAGGCTGGTGGGCGCTGTGTGAGGCTGGTGGGCGCTGTGTGAGGCTGGTGGGCGCTGTGTGAGGCTGGTGGGCGCTGTGTGAGGCTGGTGGGCGCTGTGTGAGGCTGGTGGGCGCTGTGTGAGGCTGGTGGGCGCTGTGTGAGGCTGGTGGGCGCTGTGTGAGGCTGGTGGGCGCTGTGTGAGGCTGGTGGGCGCTGTGTGAGGCTGGTGGGCGCTGTGTGAGGCTGGTGGGCGCTGTGTGAGGCTGGTGGGCGCTGTGTGAGGCTGGTGGGCGCTGTGTGAGGCTGGTGGGCGCTGTGTGAGGCTGGTGGGCGCTGTGTGAGGCTGGTGGGCGCTGTGTGAGGCTGGTGGGCGCTGTGTGAGGCTGGTGGGCGCTGTGTGAGGCTGGTGGGCGCTGTGTGAGGCTGGTGGGCGCTGTGTGAGGCTGGTGGGCGCTGTGTGAGGCTGGTGGGCGCTGTGTGAGGCTGGTGGGCGCTGTGTGAGGCTGGTGGGCGCTGTGTGAGGCTGGTGGGCGCTGTGTGAGGCTGGTGGGCGCTGTGTGAGGCTGGTGGGCGCTGTGTGAGGCTGGTGGGCGCTGTGTGAGGCTGGTGGGCGCTGTGTGAGGCTGGTGGGCGCTGTGTGAGGTTGGTGGGTGCTGTGCAGGGCTATGTCCCCGGCCAGTCCCTGGCACAGCACTGCTGCTGCTTTCACACTGGATCATGTTTCTGTGCCTGCAGTTGCAGGCACTCCCCAGGCCCCTGCAGACCCCGTTAAGTGCACAGCGCTGTGGCCTCATATTTGAAAGCATCTCACTTGAAACTGGTTTTCCTCTTTCACTGATGGCTTTCAGACTCTTGTACCTTTTATGGGAATGTGCTGCCCATCCCACGGGCACTCACACAGGTCCAGTGTGAGCTCCCTGACATGATTCAGTGATCGCTTCAGCCTCTAGAATTCTGTTGCTTTCTCCTCTTATTCCCATTTAAGTATGACAATATCTGCAGGTCTCAAGGGCAGAAAAGCACCTTCATAGCATAAGTTCTGGAGAGTGCTGCTGTTCCTGTGGTGCTTGTCTCAGGCATCATGACTTTATCTTTGGGTGCACAGAAAACCGTAATTTCAGGTAATCTTTTATAATTTGCAGCTTCCAGGAATCCCTGGTAATTAGAACTCTTTTTTGTCTTCAGTCCATGTGAGTTGTGAGGTTTGGGTTGGTTTACTGTCATTGCACACCCTAATGAGCATATACTCTGGCATCAAAAGGCAAGGCTGGAGCTCGGATACTTCAAACAGGGTGGAGAGAAACCATAGAACTATTGTTTTAGATTGCTGATTACTGATTAAAAAGAGATACCAAAGGTCTCTTCTGAGTGAGTTCTGTGTCATAAAAACTGAGCAGAATCAGACCCATGGCAGATAGTGCGCTAGAAAAGGCAAGTCACTGGAATCACTTGCTTCTCCCAGTTGTTTTGTTCCAGTGACAGTGCTGCTGTCAAGAATTTGCAAGCAAAAACAGTTTCTCTCCTCAGTTGGAGATGACATCAGACCTTACAAACCTTTTTTTGTCCTGGTCTATGGGAAGGGGAAGTCTTTAGGAATTTTACCTAGGAGTTGGCTTATACAGAATTTGCTTAAACTTGCAGTGAGAACAGTGGCAAACTTACCTCTAGTAGAATAAAGGAATTCTGGGAGGAATAGCCCTCTAAGAGTGGTTTATACTGCAAAAGTTTTGTCTTGTCAGAACTGGGTTAGGAAATTATGGATGTGGCTATAGGACCCCTGTCCCCTGTGCTCCCATGATTGAAAGGCTGTAACCTTTCAATACAAAAAATGTAATTGATGTGTGTCTCTCAAACTTTAGAAGACAACCTTAGAATATACACGAAATATAAGCAGCTGTGTGTAAGTACAGGCACAGATGCCTGTGTTTGACAAGAGTCTGAAGGGATAACTTGGCACAGTAAGAACTCCTGTCCTATTTCCAGCAGGTGTTTACTTCAACAGTAGTTCAACAGGAGCTCCCAGAGTCTACCTGTGCCTCTCTGGGATGGAGCTGTGCACAGGAGATGAGGACATTGCTTGGACATGGTCAGAAGGCAGCTGATCACCCTGCTGGGATTGCTGGGACACGCTGCTGTGTCTGGGAATTGCCAGGGCCCCACTGTGATGCATCAGTACTGAGCTTTGCTGATAGTCTCATTTCTGTAACAGAAATGTACTTGTTTTTCTTTCGTAAAACAGCAAAAGCATTGATGTCCTTGGTGTTGTTAAACTGAGTTTGCCCCTGTAAAATCCATGTGCCATTTTGGAGCTTGCCGTTCATTTTCCCACTTCATGCTTTTATGTTTCTCTGAGAGCTCCTGTAACTTCACTCTTCCCTTCTGTCTCCTGGCTGATGTGTTTCTGACCTGTACCAGCCGATATAAAAGCCTAGAGAGGAGAAACACTTTCTGCTCACTTTCCATAAACTGGTAAACCTCTTCCTGAGCCTTCACAACCCTTTGGAAGCACACAAAGTACATTTCATAATTTCCAGGTACAGTGCATGAAAATTCTGCTAAGTAAACACTATAAAGTAGGTTTTGAGAAAATATTAGTCACCATTATGCAATTCCAAAACCAAAACCACAAGTAGAGTGCCAGTATGTTTTGTTTTATTGGTTGTGACTGCAAATACTATGCACACAAAGGAAACCTTTGAAAACAAACCAGGCTATATTTGTATGCATGTTACTCTTACAAGGCAATTTGCCTAGTAATCTCAGTGTTAATTTTTTTCATCTGGTACACACTGCTGATAGACCAGACAATTTTCTGTAATGCATCTGAAAAATCCACGTACAGTGATTTTTTTTTTTTTTTTTTTGCTTAACTTGTTCCTTATTTTTAAAAAAATAAATTTACCTGCCTTTCCTTTGTCTTTGCCATTAAATGCAGTGAGGGTAATGTTTTCATACAGTGTCTTTTAATTTCGAAGCTTTCAAAGTAAATAGAAGCAATGTGCACTCTATTAGAAAAAAATGTATAAAGTATCCAAATCCTAATTTCTCAGGCCTGCCAGAGCTGCATCTGTTTAAACATGTTACTTATATGCATGTGTACAGTACAGGAAGCTGGACTGCTTTCCAGAACTGCCTGGAGTTGTATCTTTTTTATTCTTCTCTTTCTCAAAACAATTTTAAATCTACAAGAAAGGTCAGAGGAGGTCATGATTCCTGACCCAACGCTGAACTGAGCTTGCCTGTACCGTCTGTTTGATGATCCGACCAGGGTCACTGAACTGGGGGTTATTACTGGCTCCCTGTGTCTATGAGGCACAGCCTATCCCAAACAATTTTTAAATTACCACTGGCATGAGACTGTCAGGAAGGATGGGAGCTGGGAATGTCTAGACACTGCCGCCAAGACAAGCTCCCTGTCGCGGAGCCGCTGTGCCGAGGGGTCAGCGGGAGGGCCGGGAAGCGGCCCCGGAGCCCCGGGCTCAAAGACAAAACTCCCATCACGTGCCCTGCAATTTGCTCCAGGGGTTTAGCCAAAGAATTTCAGATAAGGAAAACTATAGGCATTACAACTGGGAGAATTTTTAACTGCTTTATTGCTTTCCATAGATTCTAAAGCCAGTTGTCTGCTTTTATGAGCTCTTTAAATCACACATCAGTGTCTCTTGGCTTCAGTCGCACTAAACTGTCTCTGAATTTATACTGATTCTTCTTGACTTTATTCTTTAGAAATTAACATTGAGGTACGACTTTAAGGTTGTATCAAGGAATTCTCATCCTCCTGCAAAGCTGCAGCACCTTCCACTGCTGGCCAACAGTCCTTTATGGTGAGTAAGGCACAGACAGGCCACAGGAGTCTTTAAATCGGGTCTTTTTCCTGTTCATCACTCTGCTTAAGCAGAACTGCAAGGGAAAAGAGAGATTAAATCCACTTCCTAATCTTTCCAGCCCAGTTACTTGCATTTTTTAGGAAATTTCATTCAGAATGTGCTGGCAAATTATTTAATAATGATATGTAAACATTTATTGATACCATAATTCATAATTAATACTATCCTAACTCACTCCTTAATAAACACCCTATTATTTACAATGACAACACAGTCATTTTGAACTTTCTTCTGAAGCACACCCTTAAGAGCAGAGTGACCTGGTCAGGCAGGTGAGGTCGGTGGGCGCAGCGGTGCCGCAGCCCCGGCTGTGCCAAGCTCTGTGCGGGCACCGCGCTGGCAGCGGGGCAGACCCTGCCCTGCAGCACAAGCTGGGGCACGGATGGGCCTGGGTGGGAGGAGGCACCCCCTGCTTTGCATCCTGATAGCTGAACATAAAAGCACCTCCCAAAATCCCCTGTGTTTCTCCGAAGACAGCTGATTGGTGATTATTTCTCCAAGGAAAAGTAAAGCTGTATGAAAACCGGAGTGCTTTCCCTTATGTCCGTTGTTAAGATCCACCGTTCTCCAATGGGACAGCTTTCCTGCTTTTCCCCTTGGCCACACCATCACACTGTTTCACGGTATCTTTGGGCTAATCTAAATGTCAGCTTTGTCAGCATGAAACTTTCCATTCTCGTGTTTCCTATTATTTGATTTCTTAAGCCCACACTTCCCTTCTCTTCATATTGTGCAAGGTGTGACACAGCAGAACTCCAGCTCCTGTTCTCTCAGGCTGGCACACAGCAAGGCCATGGGTTTCCTCACAGCAGAGCAGGACCTTTGGTCGGTACACCTGACCTGTAAGAGAGTTCACTCACTCACTGAGTGAAATATCAGTGCTTGCTCTGTCAGTGAGCAGAAAACAGGCTTGTACAGTCAAAGCCAAATTTGCAGCACAAATTAATTTACGTTTCAGTTGTTAGTTTGTGTGTAATTTAATAACAAAAGAAAATAAACCCAAAGAGATAATACCACACTTGCTATATATAAACTCCTTAAAGGTCAGTGGTGTTAGGGAAATGACGGTCCTTGCCTTGCTCCCAGCACCAATCTTTCAGTGAATCTATTATCAGACCTGTGCCTCAGCCTCAGACTGATGGTTGCAGACGGACTCAGGGAAAGAAAGGAGAGATAGCCCCACTCCTGCCCTCTGCCTGCCAGCCCATCACTGGGGCGTGCTGCTGGGAGGTGGATTACAGGTGCTAAGCTTGTCATAACCCTCAGAGATCACAGGTAAACCTCTGCTTTTGAAGTTGTATCCCCACAAACAGGGCTGAGATGCAGCTGGGATGTGAGCGCTTCCTGGGCCCTCACTGGCTCTTCCTGCTGTTGGCTGCACTTGGGGCAGCACCAGCCCAAGGAATACAGCCTGCTCAGCCTCTTGATGTCCAGGCAAAGGAGAGCTGCCACATTAAGTTTGAGAACAATTTTTACCTCTTCCTTTTGCTAAAAATACATTGGAAAATTAATGCACATAAAGTAACACACTTCACATTCCCTGTGAAAGAGGAGCTCCTTCTAAGGACACTTTTTTTTCTTTAAATAAGACAGTCCTATTTCTCCATTAGCTTAATCCATTCTTTAAATGCCTTTTAGTTGACAAGGAAAAAGATGCCTTTGTGCCTTCAAATGGGAATTAAGCAAGAACAGTTGAGGCAAGTTATTTTACAGTAGCTGCCTTCAGGAGTTTGCCTTCCTCTGCTGGGATTTTCAGCCCAGGTAGGTCAGTGCACCTTGCATCACTTTTACTTACGTCCTGTAATAATTGTATAAAACAACAAATTTTCTAAAGTTGGATCTGCCTATTTTAAACTAAGCCTCTTTCTCATGAGCTCACATACAGTTTTATGGGGCAACAGATCCCGTTTCAGAGGATGCAAGAAAAATTGGTCTGTTCACCTTAAAGCAAATGTTCGCAAAGAGCACTTTGTTTACATTGTGTTGCACATCTATGATCTGCCTATTACTGCTTCAACCTGCTAAGCTTGGGATGTAAGTGCATGTGCAAATAAGGAGTCTTTTGAGACCGCCTTCCCTGCTCAGCCTGGCAGCTCCTCTCTGGTGCATCTGCCCTTGTTGGCCCAGGTGTGCCAGCACCGCTCAGCCAGTGCCATCCCCAGCAGTCCTGAACTGCATGGAGAAACAAGGGACAAACTATCGCTGAACAAATTGGTCCAAAAGGCTTTTAGAGACTGAAGAGTGGGCCACCGAGTATGGGAAGGGGCAAGATTTAACTTGTACTGATGTAGAGGAAAATTCAGTGAGCAAAGCAGCTCAGAATGGAGTGGGACAAGTGCCCAGCAAAGAACAAAGGTTCCCCTGAGGTGCCAAAACCATTACATGTGAGTGATGTGAGTTCCATAGCCTGGGACAGTCCCAGCTTTGCTGAATGTGATACCTGCGTATGGCATAAAAATACCTTGGTACAGAAGATGATGTCAACATTTAGGAGCAGACAATTGGGACTCTAATTTAAGGCATGGGATATAGTTTTGATGCTTGTCTCTTAAGAATACTTCTCTGAATAGTCCAGCTTGAAAAATGCTGTTGAATGTTAAAATGCAGCAGCTGAATGTCTAATTCAAAAGATAAAATTTAGAATGAGAAAAAGGAATTCTATTAGCCACCATGAAACACAAAAGGAAAACACACAGACATAGAGCGTTCTCCAGAAATCAGTCGGTGAAGTATCCCAGTATCTCTGGACATTGCTCATTGTGTCACTGTGGCTCTCTTTCCCCCTTGTGCTCCTTGCAACTATCTGCTAGAGACCTTCCTAGCTCTTATGTATTAAAAAATATGTTTTAACGAAAAATTGGTAGCACTTTTCAAGTAAAAAAAAAATGAAATAGATCGTTCAAACAATGTATCTGCCACTGTACATCAGAGTCGGAGAAGCCCAAGAAATAAAATGATTGCTGTTGCACTGGCTGATTTTCATGCAGGTGATGAGCACAGGAGCAGCACAGCCCCACAAAGCCCCATCCCCTGGGCTGGGCTGGGGCTGGGCTGCAGGACCCTGGGGGCTGCCACAGGAACAGGAGCCCCCACGGCTCCTGCTGGAGCTGGCCATTTTTATCTGCCTAGGGCAAACAGCTCAAAAGGCAAATTATTTGTGGAGAGAAGTTAAAAATCGTGTTCGTTGTCTTCTTGACTGACAAAGCACCCTACGTACGTGCAACAGGTGACACAAGGACGCAGCCTGGAGCCCTGCCCTGCCTGTGCAGCAGCGGCATCGACTTTTCGCTTTTCCTGCTGGCTCTTGCAGTCTCTTTTGGTTTTTTTATTCTTTACCTCCCCAGTCCTCCCCACCCTTGTTGATACAGAGGTTTCCCGTGTCTCTGAGTGGGTGCATGAATAATGCACTTGGTGGGGTGGATGTGTGCATGTTCTCTCTCCTCAGAGGTCCTGTCTCACCCCGACTCGTGTCATCTCATGAGGAAGTATTTCAGGGTTATGTACAGTTTAGAAATTCACTTTAGAAACTTCAAAATGATTGTAGCAAGTAGAGGAAATATAGAAAGTAGAGAAAAGGAGCATTTCTCTATAAATTTCTCAGTCATGGGAACACAATGGTTTTAGTGATGAAATAATACTCAAAAAGAAGCAGAAAGTTGAAGGTTTAGTGTTAACAGAATTTTTAAACTAAAAAGAAATTCTTGTAAGGAACCTACAGAATAAAATCATAATATTCAATTGGTTAAGAACAATTTTTTTAAAACATAAATTTGGAAAGACTTTCACAATTATGTCTTATATTTTGTACACGAGGTCACTTGCATGCCTAAACACAGGGCAAGCTTTTAAATTTAAAAAAAAAAATGTTTTATGTAGTCTGAAAATGTTCAGGAAAAAAAATAAAATTAAAATAAACACACTTGGTTTGTGCCAAATTGTTCCAGTCTAAGCCAATTGATTTTAAACTGCAACATTTCACATGTTATTTTTCACGTTTTTCTTCTAATTTTCTGATGTGTTGATTACTATGACCTCACAGCAAACCAAAGCTGGACGTGAGCACGTGTATAACATCTCTCTAATGGGCTGCAAAAGAAATATTTTTTTTTGACTGATCATATCAACTGCAAAGCATTTTCAGTGCAGTGATCATTCAAAACTAGGGTCTTTTCATGGAAGCGAAGCACTGTAGCTTACAGCACTGCCGTAGTCTCATTTCACGTGTTTTTGTAGAACTTCTGTACTCTGCTTTTGACCTTTCAAAGTACTTTGGTGTATGATGATATTTAACTTTTGTGGAAAGAAAAGCTTCAAATAATTAATTTTCATTCTTGGAATTGTTAGAGCAATTTCTGTTATGATACAGGTAATTAAGAAAGGCCAGCAATTAGGATTCTGCTACAAATCTAAGCCATCCTATTTGTATTGAGTGTGATTTAAGGAATATAAGTTTATGCCATTGCATGTTTAATAAAAAGAGCCTCTGGATTCTTCCTTGTGCATGACTATCAAATCTATTGGCACTTAGGATGATAAGACATGGTTAAAAGTGTATTACACATTTCAAAAGAAGTTGTGATTATTGACCTTCATAGTAAGCTGCACTTGTTTGTAAATTTAACTTGTATAATACATTTTAAAACAAGAAGGTGAAAAGAATCTTTGCAGACTAAATGCTTTGAAATTAGGTAATTCCCCTAAATTCTGAGGGAAGGCAAGTGCCAAACTCCTGCCCCCCTCCAAACTTTGACGATAGAGACTGATTTCAGCATGTAACAGGAATGTAACTGAGAAAAAAAATTCCAAAAGCCCATGAAACGGGATGTGCAATTTTGACACTGAGACATTCAAGAGCAAGAATTCTTTATGTAACATAGTAAGGAAGTAAGGGGAGTAAACCAGGGGTTTACTCCTTTGTCACAGTTTCTTGTCATGCTGATACTCCAAACAGGAGCATCCATGCTGCCTGGTACAGAACAAATGCTTTTAAAAAAGACTTATTTCCTTTAACTTTCTATCACTGAACAGCTGTAATTGTGGGCTTCTACCTGTAAAACTCATCCTAAATTACACTGCATTTATTGGAGAGCATTTTAATCTCTGAGAAGATTAATTTGACTAAATTTGTGTTTTCTAAAATATGATACAAACCAAAAACACTTTGAGAAGAGCAATGGTATTTAAAAAGAGAAATGATGAAACTAAATATTATAATCTTCCCTTCAAAACAGTATTTTTCTCTTTCCATTTATCTCTTTAGGATACATTCAAATGTAATTTGAATTACAGCAGATTCTGTGGAGGATTACTTCCCATTAGCTAATAATGAGTAAACTGCAGCAGGTAACATATTTTTTAAACTTTTATTAATGTTGTTGTTTAGCAGATAAATTAGCATTCTGATTAGAGAGTTTTCAGAGTATTCTCTTTCTATATCTCAGCATTCCAACACATTTAAATAGCATATTTGATTTTAAAAAAATAAAAGGAATCTCATATATTAATTCATTGGAGTGGTGGAGCAGCAATAATACAGACACAGTTTCAGCCCTAAAGATTTTTACAGCTTTGTTTTTCATTAGGCTTCCAAATCCCAAGCAAGGTATGTAAAGCATCTATTTTGTCTCAATGTCCAATCAGAATGTAATATTTATTCTTTATTGAATAACAGTCTTCAAAGTCTGTAATAAGCTGATTCTTTGTTGTTAATTTTAATGAGTGAACTTAATTTTTCAGTGTGCAAAGGAGCTTAGGATAAGTAGTTTTGAAACTAAATAGAAAACCCAGGGAGCAATATTTATGAAGCAATGTGGCCAAATGCCTTTAAAATGCAGAATATTTGTGACTTTGCTAACCAGTAAATCCTTTTCTATTCTCTGCTTAGCTACAGCAGCTGGTGATTTTTCAGTTTCCAGGTACAGTATCAGTGGCATAGCATTTCTTTTGTGACAAAGGAATATAAGTTGCCTTGGAGATTTTTAATTAACTCTTCTCCTGTAGCTCTGCCTGCTTATCATTTCAGCAGTTATTTAAGCTTCACATCAGATTTTGGATATTGTTCTTCAAAAATGTCTTCTTAATCTACACAAATTAGCATTTCAGCAAAACAATGTTTCCATAATGGATCATTCATTACACTTTTTTTAAAGGTGTCGTTAGTATTTACACCCATTAATTCAGCCTTGCAAAACAGAAGAATCCAGATGAGGGGAATATGTGTGAATTCTGCAACTAAAAGAAATTATTCTGCACAAAAGAAGTGATGGTGATTACTTTCCTACCCTTAGTCAGACTAAGATACTTCTTAATCACTTTTTATGATTTATTCTTATCAATAAATAGAGGCGAATAGAATATTTTTGCATTAATTGGGATTCCTCAGACTAATTTATTATTTAATGGAGGATTATTCATTTAATAAATAAATTTACCTTGCAAAATGTCCCTATCTTGCTCACTGCCATTTTGAAATGGCTACTTCTCTCAACCAAGTGGGCAAAGTTATATGTATTTCTATATGTGAAAATGAAAGAGAATAAAGCTAGAAGAGGCAGAAAGCTGCTTATGACGGTCACATCCCCTGATGTCACAAATTTTTTCTCTATACTGTTCTTTTGAAAAGTCTGGAATTTGCTGGCATCTATGTTGTTAATGCCATTCAGCTAGCAGCTGGGCTTTAGGGGCTTTTTTTTTCAAGACGAATTATAAATGTCATAAATGCTTCCAAGAATACGAATCAGCAGCCTTTTCTACCCTGAAAATGGAGGTAGGAATTTGAGCAAATATGATTTACAGACACAGGGTTAATGCTATAAGCTAGAGGGAGCTCCACCACAACGAAATGCGAAGGTTCAGTTTCATTTATCAATGCGCCTCCCTGGCTTTGTCTGCTCGTGAACATAAAGGACCCGGTTTTATTGCAGATATTATCTACACCATTCTGTGATATGAATGTTATTGTCTGAACTGTTGCTGAGACATAAAACAGCTGAAACCCTCTACCAACACCATATTTATGCCAAATCTTTTGATAAATATACAGGTCTTTTTGTTCACAATCACTGTCTTTGTCTTCATCTTACCACTCAGCCATCTTTAATGAAAATGCATCCTCTATAAATCCCGAGCACAGAAATGCATCAAGAGCCAATCTGGTAGCCATAATTAATGTCCAGCAAGTTAATGTCCAGCAGCTGGCCAAGAATTCTGGGCCAGCCCCAAGCCCTGGGTCTGCAGATACGAATATCCCCCAGCTCAGTTATTTCACAGCACTCTTTCTAAAGTAATCTACACCACAAAATCACCCCAGTGACAACCTCGTTTATTCCACAACTGGGCCTAAAGAGGGATTGGTGAAGTGAGGTTGGAGGCTTTGAAAGGACGTGTAGTTATTATAACTGGAATAATCTCTAATAATCTTTAATAAAGTTTGTTTCTATTGAGTATCTCAGAGACACAGCGACCTATTCACAGTTCCAATAATTCTCTAGGAATCTTGTTACCCCTTCTGTAGTACTGATTAAAGGTCTATTTTTCCACTATTATTTTTAGATGCTTTTTCAGTATAAGAATAATTTTTAGTTTCTTTGCATCCTTGCCTCACCTTTGTGCACTGAAATTCTGGAGCCTGCATTTGAGGTTCTTCTTTCTTACCTCTTGGTCCTCAATCTCAGCAGACGGCATTGCACTAGTCATAGAGATAAGAAGACAGCACCTATTGATTTCTTACTGATTTTTGTTAATAAAATGCCAGTTCAGAGAGAAAGCAAAACCTGAAACCATAAAGGCTGGGTCATGGTTTTGTGAATGAACTTTATTTTTGTCTATATGTGATGTGTAATTCACGGTGTATTATTTATTAAGTAAATGTGTCCTGTTTCCTGTTTGTAGAATACCCACAAGCGAATCATTACCTTATTTCACTTTTTAGAAACAATATTATTATTTTCTTCTATCAACTTGAAAAACTTTCAAACACAATTGACCAACTCTAAAAACTTTAAAATGTAATTGATCAAGTCTTTTCTCCTCCATTGCAAATGACTGCACCTATTGGGCACGGTGTTCTCATAGCAGAGAACAGGTATCAGCTTTCCAAGCAACCTTACCACTAATGTTCTCCCAGTATAAATTTTAGTTGGGGTTTCCAAATATGCTGTGAAGAATACTTCAGCATATGCTGTGTAACAGCATTTCTGAGCATAAAACCTAGTAGGCTTGACGTCACTTGTGGGAAAAGGCCAGAACAAGGCTTAGAACTGGGTTTGAGGTTGATCATCCAAGACTCAAGAGGAGGCATTTGAAGCTTTATTTCCACCAGGACTGAGAGCCTTGCATTGACACAGCTCATTACTTCCTTGGAGCTAGGAACCAAGTAACTGCAACCTTAAAACAACATGTGGGCATTCATTTTACTTATGATTTATTTTCTACTTTTAATGTTTCTTTTCTAACTTCCGAAGAGTTATTCTGTTTGAATGAGACAAAGAGGATGTCTTTTTCTCCCATATTTATGGGAAACACAGGCTTACTTCTTCTTTTCCTCACATTTACTGTTATTCATATATTTGTGCAGCATTTTTTATGCCTCTGTGCTTTAAAAAAGAAGTCTGAGTGTTTTGCTCCCAGACAGGCCCTCCAGGGTGCTGAGAGGGGCAGCTCTGCTTCCAGTGCAGGGGAGAGAATGGAAGTTTTAGCAGAGATGCTGGCAACTCAGGACCCATTTTTAGAGCTGTCTGCATACAGGCTGGCCCTTGCCCTCCTGGGGCTTCAGGGAAAGGCTGCTGTCTGCTTCACCGGGTTCCAGAGGGGACCCTGAGTGAATGCTAGCTCAGCCTCAATAAGTACATCAGAAAAGTTTATCACTCTGAGAACTCTGACTGCTGAACTGGCATTATCTTGCAGGTCAGGATGTTTGTTTCCAGCAAAACACCTGAACTTACTTCTTAAAGGATTTTAATTTCTGTAACACAAACCAAAAATACTTACTAACCTGTAAATATCCTCAGACATCACACAAGAAAAAGGACCTCTTTTGAAAAGGACCTTTTTTTTTCCCCCTTTCTCAACCTGGAATAAAGTTTTCAATACAGAGGTTCTAAGAAAAATACTTTTTGGTCAGAAGTGGCAAAACAAAACTGGTGCTTTCCTTATAAGTCTGGGCTGCTGGCAGAAATGTTTACCAACATCACTTTTTAGACCATGCAATCATTTTCCTGTGTTTCCTTAAAAATATAATAGAAGGGCAGAATGTGATTTCTCGTTTCTGAGCCTCTGATGTCACTAAAGCCTCTTACCTGAGAAGTTCTCTCTTGAAAATGTTTTTTTTTTAGCTTTGTTTGCTATTTCATATTTAATATTGCAATATTATCAAGTTCTTACTAGTCTTACAGATAAATATGCAAGTAGCAATTCTTGGACTTGCTCCAAAGCCCAGCTGCCAGCCATCACCCCCGTGTCACAGCAACGAGGGGCTGGGGGAGTGATATGGTCAGAAAGGATTTCCGAAAGGTAATTTTAGAGGCAGCTGTTTGCCAATCCTCAGTTTGCTTTCTCAGTTTGCTGAAAAGGCCTGCTCAACATCTTTTTTAAGATTTTAACCAGTGTTTGCTTGTTTGCCATATGGGATCACCCTTGGACACAACCATGGGATGCAGTTCCAGTGCAGGTTCTGCTGCACCACACTGCACAGGTTGCCATAGTGACAGACAGGAGACATTACTTCAGAAATGTTGCTTTATTGCAGCTAAAGTGTATTTTGAAACAGGATCACATTTCAAGTGACTCTCTGTGTTTCATATAGGAACAAGCAGAATTACTGGCTTCTACAAGTAAGAATTACTTTGAACCTGCCTGTTGCCCAGCAGACGCTCAGAAGTCCATCACAATGTGCTGCATGTGCTTTCCACTCCTTTTGGGTGAAAGAGGCCAGAATGCCCCTCCTCTCTCTCTCAGTATATGCACAAACACATTTTGCCTCTCTGCTGCCTTCAGAACTGCCCCTGCTTCCACACAGGCCCACAAATGCCATGTCACCACCGCATCTGATGTGCTGTGTCTTTTATTAGTAAAGAGTATCTTACTTCAGATTCCATCGACTTTGTTGACTTTAATGCAGAAGAGGCACTGGGGAAGGATTTCTGAAGGATTCCTGACTGTGTTGTGTCCTGGCAAATGAACCCAGTACCGGGCATTCTGCAGGCACAGAGCTGCCTGGCCAGCCTGGGCTGACATGTCTCCCAGACCTGAGATGGGCTTCCCCATGGGAACACCAAGCCCATGGAGATTCAAGGTGCAAAATTCATCAGCCGTCCTCTCCCCTGCAGTGCCAGCTCCATCCCACAGCCGGGGCAGCGCTGGGGCTATCAGCATCCCACTTCTGCACTGATTAAACCATCCCCACCATTTTCCCTAATAAATAGGATGAAAGGGTGTGCTGGTGAGGGGAGAAGCTGGGGCACGGTGTAGAAACAGGTGAATTAGCAGTTTGCAGGGGGAATGTTCAGCCCCGAGAGCCCTCCAGCCACAGGGCTCTCCTCCCACACGTGGGAGTGACAGGTTGCTGGAGCCTCTGTAGGTGCATGGCTGGCAGCAGGATAGTGCTGACTGACCTCAACACAGGATGAATGCGGGACAGAAAGATTCTACTGCTTTTTGAAATGGAGTTTTGATCTATGCCTTGGATTTTACAACTTCTTCTTTTACATCCTTTCCTTTCCATTTCTGTAACTTATAGATGGGAATTATTTTTTATGCAGTAGATAGCTACAAAGGCCAGAGACAGGATGCAAATCCTGGGCTCTTGTGCATCTACTTACAGTTATGCTCATAGTGTATACTAATGGTATAGTCACAAAGTAAAATGTTGATTTCAGGCCTGTCCAGCACACTCCTTCCAAAACACACTGTCCAAGTCAGATTTCTTCATAAGAGAATAAATAAATAAATAAAGAGAATAAATACTGTTCCACCAGCTCCATCCCAGTTTGGTAACCTTTTGTTCCACGGGCTGGGAATTATTAGGCACATTAGACTTCCTGTTTTACTTCATGTTCATTCTTTGTCTTTCTGCCTAAGCAGACATGACTCTATTTCCATTTGTTTTGCACAGATCTCAACTACCAAGACAAACAACAAGCACAAGCGTTGGATGAACTCTTGTCTTGCTTAACATTATTTTCCTGTCCATCAGTTAACAACAGGACAAAGAAGTGGATTAAGGTGTACTGCTCCAGATTTGTTATGACACTAGAGAAGTGTAAAGATAATTAATATGGGGAAAGAATCCCTATTTTCTCATCTGGAAAAAATGGAACCTCTCTTCTATTGAAGCTTTAAAAGGAAGAGTAGACCCCTGACCCAAAGAACTGAAGGCTACAACTTCAGTTTGCCACAGGCACGGTGGTCACAATGGGATGTGCCTACAGGTGAACAACTTTGGGTCCTCTGAGGGGGATCCATGATTTGAACCATTCTGTAAATGAGGAGGACACAGAACCAAAGGGCAGAGTCTGTGGCACCTTGCAGCAAAGGCTGTGGAAGAAAATCTGTGTCAGAAGGAGTTACAGCACTGGCCTGCCACAGAGATCCAAGGGCTTCGCATCAGGAGAGGTGAGCCCAGCTGAGGATCTAAATACTGAGCTCAGTTTATCCTGTGCCCCGGCTTTCCTCAGGTGTGGGAAATGGGCTGAAAGGAGCCAAAATCTGACAGACTTTATATCTGGCTATTCTGTACACCTTCATGCAAACATTGTCTTTTCTTTCCTTATATTCCTGCATGAAACCGCACTCTTGTGGTTTGCTGTGTAATTAGTTTTGGTGCTGAGAGAAGACAAGAGAACTTCTTGTTAGATGGATTAAAGGGATATGTGCTCTACACCACTTGAGTGACAAGAACCATGTCAGACCAGTCTGCTGTCAAGTGAAAAAAAGTGACAGCACAGTGTGAGCGAGACGAGTTCTCCCACTTAGCAAGGGGCAAGAGGCAGGCACAAACTAGCCCTGTCAGAGAGCAGCCACAGGTGACTGGGTCAAAACAACTGGGACAGAGATGAAAACACACAGCGTGATTGCTCCTTCACTTAGCTGAAGCTCTCCTGCTGAGACTTGTGTCTTCCTACAAGGGGAACTAGAAAACGCCTTCAGGTCAAGGAGTGGGAAGGGGAGGAGGCTGGAACCGGCTCTGAACAAGTATTTCCTAGGCTGCAGCCACCACTTTGTAACAGTGTTTACATGCAATGTGCAATAACAGTAATTCTTGTTGAGTAAAAGAGGATGGAAAGCAAAGCAGAGCTCTCTGTGCCTGTGGCACAGTGTCAGTGTGGCTGAAATCCAGCCTCTGAGTCAGCTGAAGCCAGATAACAAGCGAGGGGAGTGAGGGAGAGATTCCCTTTTTGTTTCAGTTCCCAAGAGCTGTGCTAACATCAAACTCCTGTGCAGCAGGCAGCACGGGAGTTCTGGGGAGAGGCTCGTGCTTCACAGTCCCTCGCAAGTGCCCTTGACTGGACAGCTCAGTGATGGTCTACCCACTCACTGCATCAGGATTATTGGCCAAACTAGCTCGTTCTCAGCTTCACAGGCTCTAACATCATGCCAGAAATGTCACAAATATTCAAGAGCCATATCCTTCAGGTGCTGCAGAAGTAAGCTAGTAGAGAATGAATACTCCAAATTTGGATTCATAGAATAATGCCATGCTGGAAAAAATACTTTCTCTCCTCTGAAATTCTACCTTAGTTCTGAATTCTGAAATTCTGAAATCTGCAAACAAATCAAAGCTGCCTTTTCTGCCTCTAACCTGAATAAATATATACACAGTTTCATGTAAGTTTTACTAAGCATGACAATCAGTACCTTGAAATTATACGATAGAAAACAGCCCATGAGACCATGAAATTTGTTTCACATTTTCCAAGGGTTTGGAAAAGGGCACTGCAGCTGTCACCTAGCCATCCGAACTTGCTTGTGCGAAGCAGCTGCCAGCAGCAGAGCATCCTGTCCCTCATGGAACACTGGCTGTGGCCAGCTCTGCAGGGCAGACCCTCTCCTAATGCATGTGTGATTACAGACTGAGATGGCAAATGCGTCTGTAGCTGCAAGAGCATCTGCAGCTGCAGATGTGTTGTGACTGTGTCTGACCATGTGGACCAGCACTGGCTCATTGATGCCTGATGTTCTGCAGATCTTTGTGATCCTTACCTGTTGTGAATCATCTTCTTAATTCGAGACTGTCAGCATATCAGGACAGATAATAATAATGGTAACATCAACAAAACTGCAGATTAGATGGGTTCATGTGCGGCTGAAAGACGTGTGCCCCAGCCGTGGTGGAACTGCTGGGAAACGTGTGAGGAGTAACAGGGCAGGAAGGATGGAAAAAGTGATCCAAATGCTTTAAAGAAGAGTGAACAAGTCTGTAATACTGATGCAGGAGATGAGGAAATGAATAATTTTGTGATGATCAACAAAATAATGTTGTGAAAATAACCAGTGAGGTGACCACAAAACCAGTCGTGTGCAGAGTGTGAGGCTCAGCACCACAGCTATTGGAGCAATGGCAAGAGTGTTGAAGTTGAGAATTGTATGCAAAACTGTCAGGCACATATAAACCATAAAATCTACTGATTTTAATCTCAGTCTCTGATTACAAAGTGACAATTGTCTCTTTTTTTCTTAGTTTACACCTTACTCTATGACTCCGAAATATAGACAAGTTAGTACAAGAACATCAGAGGAAGCACAAATCATTAATCAACAACACCTCCAAGCTATTATGCTTATAATTGTCAAGACAAAGATCATGAGTAATGATTTTCTGCAATACATTTTCATACATAGTTAAAAAAAACACTTAGAAAAATATCAGGTTTTTTGGACTGCACCTTTTTTCCTGTCTGAAAGGAATTAATATCAAATGATATTTTAGCAGACAGATAAAAAATGCAAAAAAGGAACGGAAGATCTAGGAAGAGCTTTATGGAGCTCAACAGCAGTAAGAAATCCTTCTGGTATGTTGGGAATGACTGTCATACTTCGGTTACCAAGCAGAGAAGGGCTTCTGCAGAGATTTGCCCTGTTTTGATGTAGCCTAAAAATCAAAAATCAGACTCTTAACTGTCCTGCCACACAAAGATGCCTTGGAAAACCTGAAATTCATGATGGACAACTGTGAGTAGAACTTATTTTCTGTGAATTTCTAGTGCAATGGGTTGTCTCCAATTTAGGAACATCTCTCAGCTTTTCAGACCAGAACACTGACTGAATGCATGCAGGCATCTGATACTTATCTGTAGCCTAGGGTATCTGCAATATGATAGCTGAAAATTCAATGCTTTGCATACATCCTGCTCTGTTGCCTCCTTTTTATTATCTGAAAATAGAACTTACTATTAAAAGTTTTCACACCAGGAGTTCTCTCATTGCATTTGAGATGAACAGACACCTCAGGAGGAATAGTATCAGCATGAAAGGTCAGAGCGGTTGCTCTGTAAAACATTTTTTAAAAAGTCTTAAAAACAATACCGGGATAGGCCTGACAAAGTTTTAAAAAGTCAAATAACTGCAAAATTGTCAACTGACTTCAATTAAATGATCTTCCATTTACATTGTCTCCTGAAATAACACTCAGTTATCAGTATTCTGTGAATTTTAAAGCCTGCATTTTATACTCCTAAAGCATAGCACTGGGAAGGGCAAGCGCCAGCCCAGGAGCTGTCTGTGGATGCGGCCTTTCCTGCCGACCCCAGCGGGTGTGCCCAGGGGTTTGTAGCGGGCATTGGCCGTGCGTGGCCGGTCCCACCCGGCCGCAGGAGCTGCTGCTGTGCGCAGCCTAACGCTGTCTCAGCGCCCACGGAGACTGGCACTGCCGGGGAGGCCAGCGAGGTGATCCTGCCATGCCACTGAGCCCTGGCGAGGCCACACCTGGAGTGCTGTGCCTGGTTCTGGGCTCCTCAGCACAAGAGAAACAGGGAGCTCCCAGAGCAGATCCAGCACAGGGCCACAAAGTCGATTGAGGGACTGAAGTATCTCTCTTACGAGGAACGGCTGCGGGATCTGGGCCCGTTCAGCCTTGAGAAGAAATGACAGAGGGGAACTCATCAATGCCTAGAAGTGTTTGAAGGGAGGATGCCGGAAAGAAGGATCCAAGCTCTTCTCAGCGGTGTTGAGCAGTGACAAGAGGCAACAGACAGAAACTGATGCACAGGCAGTTCCCCCTGAAGGTGAGGAAGGACTTCTTCCTCGTGGTGGTGACTGAACGCTGGAACAGAGACCAGAGACGTTATGGGGTCTCCCTCACTGGACATGTTCCAGAACCATCTGGACACAATCCTGTACCAACGTGCTCTGGGATGACCCTGACTGAGCAGGGAGGTGGGACCAGATGTCCCCCTGTGGTCCCTTCCAGCCTGAGTCACTCCGTGATTCTGTGATTCTGAGGCAGCACAGGGCACACAGTGGCTGTGCCGGTGGGGAGCAGCTGGCTCCCTCCCCAGGAAAGCCCTCGCCACTTGCACCCAATGGCTCCTTTTCACATGTGCCTCTCTGGGAGATGCCACTTCCTCATGCTGTACTGCAGTCACAGGTCCCACGTCCTTATCTTGACATTAAAGGAATAGATTTAATTGTCAGTCCTCTTAAACAAGCGTTTAATTCCATTCTGTGGGGACTAAAGACAGTCTTAAATAATTGAGCGGCCAAGAGATTGGTTATTTCTGTTTTCATTGCCCATATTGATTTAAGTGCAGTTAATCCTTTCAAATACCCATGTCACACAGGGCCTGATGGCTCTCTTTAGGGCAATATTGTTCCTCTGGCTAGATTATTTGACATCAAGCATTGTAATGTCACAATAAATCCTTCATGTAGGCCGTTCTTTACAGAGAAGTACCAGATGGGGACTTTGCCTCTTACATTAAGCTCTTGGTTTTACTAGTCAGAAGTTGGGCTTGTGAATAATTTTCATTAAATTTTCTTTTGTGCCTCATAAAAACTACCTCTGCAGCAGTGACATTAAATAATCAGAAGCCCAATTAAACAGGCACGTTGACATCAAACAAACCAAGGTTTTCTCCTCACTGCAAATTAAATATAGTTGTGTGTAAAATAATCTCATTTGGGATATAACCCAATACAGAACATGTGGAATGGATTTTACAGACAAAAGTGGGGATGGCTAAAGCCAAAATCCAAGAGACATGTTTTACAACTCATTGCACCATTTCTTACTTCTAGTTAAGTCCTAAATCAGCCGTCTACCTTGAGCTCCATTCAATTAGTTGAGTGATTCTCCACTTGTTACTCATCAATGCATCCAAGTGAACCAAATAAATATCTGTTCTCTGAAACTTCCCTTGCTTGATGCACTCATCTTTGCTTCCTCCTTTACTGTGCTTTTCATCACTGCAGAGGCTTTAAAGTAACTCTGGAATTAGCTGACAGTGGGAAAGGGGAAAGCAGAGCAGCAGATGAATTTCCCTTGCAGCAGAAGATCTCGTGCCTTTGCCCACACTGTTCACATGGGCAGCTGCTCTATGAAACAGTTTTTAACTTCCCTACTTTGCTTCTCTGGCCCTCAATTTGATAATAATCACATTGTCTATTTTTATATGTGTTTTTTTTTGTTTGGTTGGTTGGTTTTTTTAGATTTATTGTGAGAATGCTTAATGGCCAACTGATAAGGAACCTGCATGGTCATTCTTTCACTCTGTCTCCAGAGAAAGTAATTACCTGCACAACTTTATGCTGCCCACTTTGATGGCGAGCGGCCCGGAGGAACACCCAGGACCTCCCAGCACCATCGTGGCGGTGGGGCACGAGGCTGTCGGCGCGTTCACTGTGCACCATCCCCATCTCCCAGACTAGTGGGTACTGGGGGAGCAATCTCACCAAAATGCAAGATAAAGTTTCTATTGGAGTTCTTGATATGCAGCCAAGAGGTCTAAAGTCCTGCCCAATTCATTACAAATGGCACTCCCCTTTGCTAATTTAAGGTATATCTCAGCACTGTTTAGGAAGCAGCAACAGTGAGACTTGGACTCACGGCTTTCAGGATGTACTGTGAAGAGTGGGTCCCTCTAATTTCAAGGATCTTCATGCCATCTGCACCAGCAACCTTTGTATTAATCAAGGAAAAATGATTCTTCAGTTATTAATAAGAAATTCTTCTTTTATTACTGCTTTCTTACTAACCAGATGTGTATTTTAAATTCCCGAATTTTAAACTTCATCTGGTTGAAGCATCTGGATTGACCTCATAGGGTAGCCTTCAGTGACAGAAAATATTTTGGATTGGCAGCCAAAGGGGCACAGAGTTTATCAGCTGTTTCAGCTCTGCTCACATAATTCCCTTCATAGCATCTCCACTCAGATCTCCCTTTCCTGTTGTCGCACAGGTTGCTGGTGCACTCTGAAAGGTGTCCTTGCACTATCAACCTTCAGAATAAAATTATTATTTACTTCTACAGCCGGAGCAGTCTTCATTGCGTGTGCCTTAAATGACATTAAAATCTGTTCCCTCTGGACTCCCTGTCTGTCAGGGCTGCCCTTCTTCCTAAGCAGAAAGATGATGTCCAAGAACAAAAGTGTATTAGAAAAGCAGGCAGACAAGAAAGTTCTGCAAACCCAAAGAAGCATGTGCTTTAGGTTCTGGTTTTGTGCTCAAGGATACAGATACTCATTGCACATGTGGGTTATACCAAAGTAGTTTTACTTCTGTTCACTGAGCAGATTGTGTAAAGAACTTACGACTATTACTTGTCTGCTTGGGGTATTTACAGCATAGTGGTATGCACAAGACTTTTTTAAACTATTGATTGCCATTCTTTCATTTTCTTGCCACAGACCTGCCCTAAACTCGTTCTGGGTGGCCTCAACTGCTCTGGGATCAGCAGCAAGGCACAGATAAATGTATGGGTCAGTTCTGCCGTACATTTGGTCACTTTTTTCCAGTTAATGTTAAGAATTCCATGTTGCTGTCAAATCGCATCCTGATTAAGAGTTTACTCAAGAGTTACTCAATGCGTATTTGATGCATTTTTAAATGACGTTTAAAGAAGTTTTCTTAAGATCAGAATGGAGACAGTCTGTCAAGAATGCAGCTGCCAGCAGCGTGAGAGCATTCCAACGGCATTACCGGCTCGACAGCCACACACCCAGCGTGGCTCTGCCTCGTTATGCCCAGAGGTGTAAGAATAGCTGTGAACAGCTAATAAGAATCAATGCTATTGGAGACATCTGTTTCAGTTTTCATTTTTCAGTGTTATTAGTGCTTATTGGTACAAGGCTCAGGAATGCAGCCAATCCCTTTGAAGTGGAGTGTATTGTAAGGCTGGAGGCATTGTGAGCCTTGTTGATGACCCTCTGTGTAACCTTTCATTTAAACATCCGTAATGCACGGAATGAGAAAAGACCTCCTTAAAAGAGAAGACTGGTATACTGGAAATCTTGTTGCTGACATTTTAGTATTCATTTTGGATTTTATAATCTTCAAACCAATAACAGATTCTTTAACTTTTCAAGAACCTTTTGTTTTTAAAAAAATCTTTTACTCTGGTAGTGTGAATACACTGGTGGGTTTTTAGCTATTAATACACAATAAAGGTCTCTTTAATCTGTGCACAGTACAAGCAACCAGAGAAGATATCCCTTTTTGCCCTCAACATAGAAAATAAGACAGAGACCAAGCAGAGCTGAAGTCAGCTGCCGGCTGTGTCTTGTTCCCCTCAAAATCTCATCACATACATTTACAACAGCCTGGAACAGGAGGACAATTTGACTTGTCAATAAATTGATCTGCATAAACCCTGCAGTTTAGAGTGACGTTTTCAGAGGCGTTTTGCCAGTCACAGGGAGGTCAGCACAGCCTTGGGAAGCTCCTGTCACAGGTCAGGCTCAGAACAGCAGCGTGGTGAGGTCGGGGAGTTCTGTGTGTGCCATGCTCTCTGAAGGCACCTTAGTAACAGAGACTGATTTAAGTAAAGAGACTGTCCCAAATGCAACAGTGGCATCCTCTGGAGAAAGCTGGGAGAGATGATCTGTGTGAGAAGCATCACTACTCTGAAGACAGTGCTACTGTACTTTGATCTATACACAGGAAAATTTTTTCGAGCTCCCTCTGACAGTCTGATTAACCAGTTCCCACCACTGTGCAGTAACCTCTGTGAAAGGTACTTTTATCAAGACAAATTCCCCCAGCTGCTGAGTACTGAATGTGGGAGGGTAGCTGGCTGCTGCTCATTCATGGAGGACAGCAGAAAGTTTTGCTAATCCTCTGCACAGATGTGGCAAATCTATCATGGTGTTTATCTTACCATGAATGATGCAAGTCCTCCCTCCCAAATGCCTTGAGAGGAAGAAAATGACAGTGTCTGCCCTCCTTTTCCAACTGGTGTAATTGGGATGAAGCTGATGTTCAAACAGCAAGATGTGACTCCAGCACCTGGCATGTGTTAGCAAAAGAGAGCTCGTGCTCACTGACTTCAGCATGGACAAGTAAATGCAGATGAACAGAAGCTGAACCAGCTGTACCACATGAGACAAAACGGTAAAGTGGGTGAATGGTGGCAGTGGAACCCCCATCAGTGTTCTCTGCTTCTCATTAGCAGTGGGGAGGGTCAGCTTGGATTCTTTAACAACTAGTGTGAAGTTTGAACTCGCTAACTTGTTGTTTTTTATAGAGTGATTAATGCAATTACTCACTTGTACTCAAATGGAAAAAGTCACAAATATTAGCAAATATCAAAATATAACAAAAATGGGCCAAGAGGGAGATGAGAAAGGTGGCAGAAGTTGGTTGGTCTCAAAGATGAGATGTTACACATGATATTTAGGTGGGAGAGGAATTACCAAGGATTGGAAAAACAGGACAAAAGGAATGAATAATGGCAAAGCTTGGGCTGGCAGTGAGCTCTGCAGGGCTGTGAGAAAGTCTCATAAGCAAAGGGTCAAGTAAGTCACTAAGGACATTTAACTCAACTAGAACGAGGTAGAGCAGAAAATGTCTTCTGAATAAAATACCTTTGTCCTTTGGGATGAGATACAGGATGTTACAGTGCCAGCAAGTTCCATCTGTGTATTTGGATTGGCCACCAACATTGCTGCTGTGACATAGCATCGTGTGAAGAGGATAAAAAATGTAGTTGTGATCATTCTGAACTGCATGGACAAAGTAGGATGTAGATTTAGTTACAGATGTACACCAGCACAGAAAGTATATCTATTCTGCTGCAGAAATACACATTTGGTTAAAAGTTGTCCCTTTCAATTCCTGTTTGTAGGAACCCTTGAGTAGCAAGAAGAGCAACAAAGCAAGTAAAGCTACCAAGGGAATTTTTCCTTACACGGAAAGAGTGATCTATGATTTTTTTTTTTTAAATCTAGACACTGCAGAATGTTGTTTCCCAGTACAGATAGCAAGGATATGTTTTAAGGAACACTATTTCTCTGATAATCCATGTAAGAATGAACTAACATTTTCTTCACCTGGTGACAAAGAAACAAGGTGGCACATTGGGGCAGTGTGTAAAACTGTGGAACAAAGAAAACTAGCCCACCAAGACAGTGGAAATAAGAAAACTGCACATTCCTCTGCCTGAGGCTTCTTTGCACCTCAGTATCCTTAATTACGTTCCAGGGTATTTTGGCATTCCTTCTGTTTGCATTTAGATCTTTCATCAGTAAGCTAATGTTCTCAGAGCAAGTAAGATCTCAAACCCCATAAATCCTAATGTTTAATACGTTAACGATATAGAGATAAGTATTTAATTTTGCTTTATGCATGACAGAGAAGCCAATGACAAATAGCACTGAGTAATATTTATGAGTTCCATGCCTGAAGGAATAATAAGCACCTTAAATTATTGTAAATTCCAACAAGGCACATACATTGAAGACTTTATAAAACTTTATACTTCATGCATGTTAACTACCACGCTGTTCTCCCTGCCATAGTTCAGCTCCTGATGTTTCCAGATGTTGTGATTACAAAGCATCATCTTACCAAGGTGAAACAATCTGTGGGAATGTATCTAACTGTCCTGTTTGATATTGCTCTGTCCTCCAGGTTCCAGCTACATCCTGAAATGTGCCATGGAAAGGGCAATAAGGAAATTTATTGCAGTGCTAAGCAAGTAACATATGGTTACAAAACATCTATCGTGGCTAGAAAAAAATTAGGGCTAATCTTTCCTTCTTTTCTTTAAGTATTTGTATATTAACATTACATGCCAGCTGTGCTGATCAGCATTTCCCAGGAAGAGTGTTTTCTTGCTGAAGGGCAGCTGGAGAAAGGAACCTTACACATCCAGGAACACAGCAGCAATTTCTACAAGCATCTTACACCAGTTCAGCAATTAAGAATGAAGGGCTATGGGAACAGAAGATGGACTTTAGCAAAGGAAATTTATAGGAAGTCACTGCATTTCTTGGCTTTTCAAGTACACCTTATAACTGGACTCAGAAGTCACAAATGTACATGGAGGTACCAATTCCTCTGACTGAATTTGGCTCTGCCAATGGTGGCAAGCTGAAGCTGCCTTGGTAGGTAAGGAAATATTTACAGATATTAGTGAGAAGACAACAGCCTTGTGTAAAATGGTACAGTTGCCAATTGTTATCATCAACACTACCTATATGCTGCAAGCCTTAAAGATATTTTACAATGTACTATTTTAAGAGCATTGTAGCAAGGAGTAGATGCCAAAATGAATGGAAAGCAACCTGCTGCACGAGTAAAATGTTGATTTTCTCCTCCATTCTAAAAACATGTGTAGAGCAGAGGCAGTGGTTGGCACAAATATGAAATTGTGTGACGGGGTTTCAGGACATAATTTAACCAAGTATTATGAAATGAATGGGGGTAGGAGGGAATTCTCCTGTCTGGAATGGTGTTTAGATTGGTAAAGAGGTGGTTCACCATTTCTAAACACCACATTTTACCACCCATCCTTTGTGCCACTGCACCGCATAGGTGTGAACCCTCTGCAGCCCACACTCTGCACAGAAGGATGCACAGGACATACACACCAGGATATTCACTGCTGCTCAGAGAGTTGTGCTGACAGGAAACGTAGCAGCAGATCCAGTGTCCCAGTCCTGCTTGGCAGGACTACCTCCTCTCCTTCCTCACAGCAAAATCAAACCCTCCTTGAAAAAAAATTTAAACAAACCTTATAAAAAACCCCACAACAATCCCTCCAAGTAAGTGTTCTTTTCACTTAAGGGCAATTTACACAAACCATACCTTGGATGGGACTGCTTCCAAGAGAAGCTAAGTTTTGTTTTTACTCTGTGGATCTGGCATGGCAGGAAACTCTTACCAGTTGTGCACAATGCATCTAGTTTCTCCCCTTCTCTATTCCAAATGTGCTTGGATTTATTAAGGTACAGAGGACGTTGAGAAATTTGATGCTGTGGGCTTGCCAAAATAAAGCACAAGTGGTGATAAAGCAATAATGTTTTTAACAAAGTGTCATGGAGAAGACAAGCTGCAAAACCTATTTGCTGGGCTGCTATCTCCACTGCACCATCTGCAGCCGCAGTCCTGTGTATCTGCTGAGTGCTCTGCATACACAGGAACACCGCAGGAATTACCCAGGTTCAAGTGCATCACCCATACTGACTGATTATAATTCTTTAAATTCTGATATCAACTGTCGAAACCATGTTGGAGAGAGAAATCTTTGGTCGCATCCATCCTTGTACAACAGCAATGAACTAGTCTTGCCAATATCTTTAAAAGAGATCTTTTGAGAAAGACGTGGCCACAGTAGGAAGAAAACTCCATCAGTTCTTCAAAGACTAGTTCAGACACTGGGACACGACTGAACCCGCAAAAGCAACATCTCTAGGAGATGCCTCCTTGTGTTAGTTATGCCACTTACTGTAGGTATGACATTCAGGCCTGACACAGTGACAGATGCTGTAACCCTCACATTTGTATGGACAATGGAATCCATAGCGGTTATTTTTAGACCAGGCTTCTGGACTTGGTCAAGAGACTAGTTCTGTCTTACCACAGCAGAAGGTTTAGAGGGAACCAAGCAAGGAGAAAGATACAAAATGCTTGACTCCCACAGGAAACCAGACAGCAGCCACATTCTGCTCCTCCTGCCGTGTAACAGGTGTATTAATGTAGTTTGAATTCTATTTTTTAATTGAGTAGCGGAGACTGACTCTCTCTTGCCAGCTCTAGCTGTTTTGCGTTTTGGGTGAGAGACATGTACATAAAAGATCTTGAATAAATAGTAGCATTCTGTTGCACTCAGTACCCATCTGTAACTCATTTTCAGCTCGCTCTAAAGCTTGAACTAATGAGTATGCTGAGGACACTCAGAAGAAAAATAAAAAGAAATTCAGAAAGTTGGTGAAATGCAGTTTTTCTTGGCAACAGGAAGGATCATGGACTGCCACAGGGCGGTCCCTGGTGAGTGAGGGAACAATCTTCCTGCCTCTGGCAGACAGGCATCAGTGGGTGAGAGCCCAGCACAACTGACACACGCTCGTGGGAGCAGGACCTGCTATGGGAATACCCCCAGCTCAGCTCAGTGCTGGAGGAGTGTGCTGAGATGAACCACAGCAGTGACTCAGTCAGACTGATAATGGTCAGACGTGGATCTCATCAGATACAGGTCACTGGGGAGCTTGCAAGGGGTTGAAGCCACGCAGACTCCCTGACCTTGGGAAGAGTTGCTGAAACAGGTCCCTCTCCTTTGAACAGCCGTGGGTGGAAGCTGGTGGGCTGTGCTGGTCAAGGTCAAGCACCTTGGAGAATGCCAAGTCTCCTGTTGTTTTCTGAGGCTGTGTGAGGACTCACAGGCAGAGTGTGGTAGCTGAGGGGTTGGTATCGAGGCAATAAATGGGCAATAAATCCACATTTAGGGCCACTGTCTACTGCTATGGAAGATCAGCTCCAGTCATGGGTAAGACTGTTTTTGTTAGTATTCATTTAGGAAAAATGAATAACAGAACATAAACCATTTGGTTTGTTGGAAGGGTTGCAATGAGATTTTTAAAAGCGTATTTCAGAACTTTGCTTCATAAGGATGTGGGGCACTCTTGACTTTCTGCACTGTTTTACCAGGATGCTCTGAGGATGCTGCCCACCTCCAACCTCTGCTAGAATGACCAAGTAACCTGAGTATGGAGGAGGATTTTTAAGTGCTTGGAGGAGGGCAAGGCTGGTAACCAAGCAAGGCTTAAATCCTCCAAGTGTTTCTCTACTCTCCAAATTAGTGAAGGCATTTCTTTGCAGGAAGAATTTTCCTGCACTCCCAAATGAGTGTTGCAAGAGATTATTTAAAACATAACTGTCAGTGCCTTCTAGCACTAAGCCCGATTGAATTTCTCTCATGTCTTGGAGGACTGCACAGGAGGATGGCAAAGCATAGACACTGCCAGGAGATCCAAGTCAATGTGTGAGGTGCCTCTGCAGTAAAAAATGACAGTTAGAAATTGGTAGCTGATGCTTATAATTTAGACCCAAGAAGCTAAAATTGACATTCGCTGGCAGCGGGTTTGTTGTGGTTAAATATATTTTTTCTTTAGCCCAGGAAAAATAGTCACACAAGAATTACTTGATCCACAGCAGAAGAATAGGATTAGCATCAGGAAGGGGTGTCTGGTGGCAGCCTCAGTAGTACAAGCTTCCCTCCCTGAATGGGATTCATTCTTCCCCAGTCGAGCTGGTGGGAAGTTCTTGCTCCTCCGGGAAAGTGTGTGGAGGGCTCTTGTTTTTTGCTCTCATGTTATGCCCTTTTGCGGGGGTCAAGGGTTCTTCCGTAAAACTCACTCCAGGCTAGAGGTCTCAGCATAAGGAGCTTATTTGGTATGTCCTCCCAGGAAGGATTTTGTACGTGGGGTGATGGAGTCCCCATGAAATGCTTGTCAACCCAGCTCTGTTTGTTTATCCCAGGCTCACTGCGAGGAGACCTCGTTTCACACTTCAGCCTGTCCTGGCAATTTTTTTCATACATTTTCTCTACCACAGACCTATCTGTGAGATCTGTTTGCCACAGCCAAGCAGTTCCTCCTGGCTGGCACAGGCACACAAAGCTGACTGAGTCATTGACAAAACCAAGGTGCCGCCCATTATTTGAGCATGCTAGAGTGGACAACTGCTGGGAGATCTCGAGTGCCAGACAATGAACAAATCCTCTGTGGTTAATCGTCAGCCCTGCCAATGAGACGGAGGCTGGTCGCTCTCGAAATCAAGGACAAAAGTCTTTTCTTGTGCCCTTTGTTGCCTGTCACAAAGCTGGTTGGTGCAGCTGGGATCAGGCTCACAGCTGATCCTTCTCTCCCCCGCCCTGGGCCATTCCTCCCGGCTCAGCCGGGGTCACCCGGACAATGGGGAAGCTGCATCTGCTGCGTCACAAATGTTGGCTCTGTAGCCTGGACGGCCAGAGAATTTGTGTGTGTTCTCTCCCTTCATGATCGGGGGCTTGATACCTCTTCGTTTGCTTCGCTTTATTGTAAGGTAAGACGGAAGAAGGAAAATGCCTCTGCCTAGCAACACGGTGACACGAAAGGATGAGAAAGGTGCATTTCAGCCGTGAGCCTCACAGCCCAGCTCAGAACAGGGCGCTGTGCAGGGGGCTGCTCTCCACAAAGCAAAGCCGGTCTCACGGTCAGGTAACAGGCTGCCTGGTGTAAGGGGTAATCGGCTGGCTCCTCCGGCAGATCGCTCTCCATGCAGGAGTGAACAGGTAGGTCTGACTGAGCAGCAAGCAGACGAGCCACCAGAAAATGGTGATCAGAAAGTAGTGCTGCTCTCCGTTTAGCGGTGTTGGAACTTTGCTTCCCCAATGTGTTTGATGTAGGTGCACAAACAGCACAGAATAATTTTTTCCACTCTCTGTGGTTACCTTTCTCCCAGCTTGGGAGCCAGCAAGCAGATCCCAGCATGTCCATTTGCTACTATGCACTTGTGCCTCAGCAAGACATAGCGCAAGCTGTGCAACCTCTGCCTGTCTCGTTAGGACCTAACCTCGTTACCTGCTCCCCAGCATTTACCTATCGGGACTTACAGAAAACCACTGCCCTGTGTCCCCATTTTCATGAAGCTACTGCTACCAAGTGCGTCACAGCAGCTGGCTGCCTTTGCCACAGTTTATCACATACGATGACAAAACTGCGTTTATTCTGCATATCCGTCTAAGCAACTACCTGTGCTCACACCTGCACTGAGCACCAAAAGGACAATGCCCAGTGGTGTGGGTCAAACAAAAGGATGTCCTTTGCCAGATCACCATCAAGGAGCTGGAAAAAGGTCAAAACTGCAGTGGCATCCTTCCCCGTCTCCCTGCTGCTCAATAACTGCTTTTATGCCTTCAGCACAAAAAATAGCAGAGGCTGATAAGCATCTTGAAAGAGATGATTTGACTTGTATTTACCTACGCATACAAACCAGGCTTGAGACAACACGGACAATGTCCCATTCTCTGGCATCTAACGTTAAAGAAATTAATGGCTCTTAGTCCATCTACAATTTCGGAATAATGTATTTCCCTATTTTTCAGGTGTCATTGGTTTATTGATACTTATTGTGTTCTATCTGCATATCAGTGCTTGTACTCCCTTTGCAAAAGGCAGTCACCTGGAAGCCTGCAGAAATCGAATACATATTCAGGACTCAAAACAATTCCTGCCTGATGTATTCAAACATAGCAGCAGAATTTCATCACCTACCTCACCACCAAATTCTTTTCAGATCTTATCTTTTCCAGTCATAAGCTAAAAAAGATGCATGATACAATATCCTAACAGTGCTGCAGGGGATGTGACTCCATCAGTAATTTGTGAGATAGATGTTGGGAGTGCCCCTAACTAAAATTGTTTGAGGATAAAATTATTGAGCACAGTGCTGAAATGGTGCATCACCCACTGGCCTGGTCCAGGATTTCCAGAGGGCTTCTAGGACCTGGATGCCAAAATGTTACTGAATATCAACTGGAATTTTTTTTCTAATTCCATTGCCTGAAACCCAACTAATCCTTCCCATAACGTTTCTTTCTGCTTTTGGATGGCGATTACATTAAAAATCCTACAGACTTTGATCATAACAGACAACATTTGCTTTAATGCGTTAGACCTTTGATAGTAACATCAACATGAAATGAGATTAAAAGAAAAATTTAGAGATTTTTATCAGTTTACGACTGCAGCTACTCATAAAAATCTCTGCTAGAATTGGTGCATATGTGATATTTATGTACAGTCTGAGAAGCACAAGCCAGAGGACCAAGGTCTGATGCAGAATCGGGGTGTTGTTAACGACAAAAGACTCAAGCACTACCATAGTAGAGATTATGACACCTGTGAATCCCTGTTCCAGACCAGGCTGGGAGTCTAGGTGTTGCCATCTCCTTCACTTGCCACCACAGGTGACAACACATGTATTTTTAACAAAGAGACAAGAAACATCAGTCGGTTTCTGACAAAGCTTCACCAACATGGGCTGTAAATTGGGACGTGCTGAGTTCTGTCTGCTGGTTCCTTACAGAAGGACAGGATCTCTGGTACAGATTTGCTTTCTGAGAGTGGCTGTGCAGGGACAAAGTGCTGGAGAGACCCTGGGCCCTGACTAACATCATCCTGCCCTTCATCAGCACACGTGGAATGGGCCACAGGGGCACTGAAGGTGTTTTGCATAACTGGAGAGCAAGATTTTCCTTTTGCTGGCCACAATGTTTGTACAAGAAAGACCTGCATGTCTGATTAGAAGAAAAGACTATTTGTACCTTGTATATTGGAGAAATTTTTCAGGAACAGTTAATCCTTGTGAAAATCTTGCTCTGAAGTGCTGCCAAGAGCAGTGGCTGTGTTGTTATTTGCCATGTCAACGCTGGTCTGTGAGGAGCACCTTCTCACCACGCAGCTCGTGGCTGGCACACCTGGCAGTGGCAGTGGGGGGCTTTTCTGCCAGCGGGACACAGCAGATTCTCCAAGGACCTGCGTGGTGCCCGGCTGTGCCAGCTTCTCTTCCCCCACGGGCACTTGCTGCTCTCTGCTGGGGCCAGACCAGCACTGTGGGACTTACAGGGGACAACAGGGCCCTGGGCTGAGCACGCCCTGCCCGGAGACCCTTGCACACTGCATGAACACGTCTACACTGAACATCTCTTTTATCTCGCCCACTTTTGTTCATTACAGCGTGTATGCTCGGCTCATATGAACCCTCTGCATTCTGTGTCATACAAACTTAGGTTCTCCCCAGACTGCTGCTGCCACACAGGATGTATCTGTGAAATCTGCCCACCTCAGGGTCACTTAACATCATCACTTAACATCATCTTGTACTTTCCTTCATGCTTCATTTTTCATGCTCTTAGCAACCATAACAAGTCCGAATGGTAAATGATGAGAACTCTGAAGTACACAGAGAACGACTATTTGATTCTCCTGCAAAACTGGGAAAGAAAAGCCACAAACACCTTTGGATTTTCACATGTATAAGACCTTGTTCGCATCACCCCTATGTTGGGCTCAGAGGCATAAAACACGCTGGTTTATTTTTGAAGAAAAATCAGAACAGGTATCTGAAACATAATGTAGTTTTGCAAGAGTGCATTTGAGAAAAAATTGGTCTTATTCAGATATTCTTAATTTTAAATCGGAAATATAAAATTATATTTGTATTAAAATGTCATGTCCGGTAAACTTCATATTTAGTTTTCAGTTGTATTGAAATAGTAATGTTACCATTGTATTTTCATTTATAAAAGCTTTACTCACTCATATGTGCATTTCGTTAGAAACCAGTCATTTCAGATGTTTTTTCCCCAGGGCTCAGAAAGTTAGCTTTTCATTCATTCTGTCAGATTTTTCACTAGAATAAAAAAGTTCTTTTTTTCTCCAGTGTTATCAAGATTGAAAAACCAAAATATTGATGATTAATAAAATACTACCATTGTTTTGACTGAACCTGTTTGGTTTTATCTCTGAGTTTGTGGAGGTTTGCTTTTCTTTCTGTGGCGTAATTGTTACTTTGGTACAGAAACACAAATATTCCAGGCTTGCAGACACCAGCTCCAGCTCTCAAAAACTCCCCTCTGACAACTAATTGAGGCATTGCTTGGTTGGCAGCGTGAGCAGGAGCAGCACTGCCTTCCTGGCCCCCGTGGTGTGGCTGCTTTGGGAGAGGGCAAGAACAACAACGGAGGGAAAAGCAGCATCGGGACAAAGCAAGGACTGGCAAGTCCGGGTGGCTTTGTCACGGGGCAAGGCAGCTCCGAGCTGGGAAGTCCTGCTCATCCGGCGGGGCTTGTAGTGCCTTGGCTCTTCAGGGTACCCCTTCAACAGCTGAGTGCTGCTACACGTTTGAAGAAGTTTAGAAAAGAAAGGTACAGAGTTCTTTAACAAACTGAAAATTACTGAAAGCAGTGATGCGTCTGGTGTGGAAGTTTGAATAACAGTTTGAACATGTGAATTAAGGTTCAGAAATTTACTGTGATGCCCTCAGGGGCATGTCTTTGCAGTAGCTATGTAGAGATAAGCAAGGTACCATGAGAATCAATTCCTGCTTTTTGTAGCTACGGTAATTTGGGCTAATTAGGGCAGACTGAGCACCACCCTGGTGCTGAACAGAGAGTTGTACATAAATTCAAATGAACTAAGCTGTCAGCTTCAGTGAGTTCCTCATCCGAAAGACCTCACTTGCAATCATCTGTGGAAGAATGCTGCTTGCACAGACAGGCCATCCTGAGAGCATCCCAAGCCGCGAAAAAACATTTCAGCTCTGAAGAAGGTGCAACGCTGAGAGCTTCCTGCCAAACCTCCCTGGTGGTGTCTGCAGGGTGCCAGGCTGCCGAGCCCTTGGGGCTGCCTTCCCAGGGACAGCCGAGTCCTTGCCAACCCTGGCTGGCTGAGCTGGCTCAAAAGGGCAGAGAGAAAAGGAGTGCACTTCTCGTCTGTTCCGCCCAGAACTAAGTCCAGTAGGGCCTGGCCACGCTTCCAGCACTGCCTACAAAATGAAAAGCTGAGATCTGCCAGTGGTTCCCACCTCGCTCCAGCCCAGCCCAAGCTCAGCAGTGTCCCGGGGCTGCCTGAATCATCACAGCAGCACCAGCACCGACAGTTTGCTTTGCAAGGCATTCGCTGCTGAATGCCTGTCCTGCTCCAGTTCCCACTTGAGTGAATGATGAAACCCTGCACAACACGAGTCTGACAGAGCTGCTTACTCCTGGAGAGGATTCACTTGCTGCATTGACAAAGCTGCCAGGTATGTGGAAGGGGAAGGGCTAGGGCTGTGCTCACATGCTCCAAAAGCAGTTGAGAAACCTGAAAACACAGCACAATCTGATGTAAACAAACAAGTTCTGCATATTCTTCTTTCCCAAATATTCAGAAGTCTTAAAAGAATTGGGTGTGTAATTGAAAGTAGCCAAAGGCAGCTTTATCCTGCACTACCAGCCCTTACACAGCCGATCACCCCAGGTTTCACTTGGCAGCTTGACAGGGTTATGTGTTTTCACATGGGTGAACAGTTCTCTGACAAAGCTCTGCAGCCCCAACAACACTGCAAACCACATTGTCTTGTTACATGGATTCTGATTTCAACATGCTGGAAGAGAAATTTTCCTTTCTTCACTCCAGCCTTGCCATCAAGCCCCTTGCCTGAAAGAGCAGCCTTGCAGCACCAGCAGCCCATTTGCTTTGAGCTCTTGAATGTCACTTGGATTGTCACTAAGAGGTAACAGGAACAATCTTTCCTGTGTAACGTCCCCAGTGCTCTGCCCCATGCCCTCGCTGAGTTCCTCTGGAGACATTGTTCCCAATGTCATGGGATTCCAGTGTCAGGAAAGGAGCTGAACCAGCAGCGTTTTAGAGATTGGAAGACCATTTATCAGAAAATTTGACACTTGCAAGGGATGCAATTGTTCTGAGAAATGAGAAGCATTTCCCTGCAAAGCCACGCGCTGCAGAGGATGAGCTACAGGGAACAGGGCTGGCTCCAGAACACGAGGTTGCCTCCCTTGCATGCCATGACCCGCACTTTTTTCTCTTGTGGGCCAGAGAAGAAAATAATTTCATGAAAAGAAAACTCAGTAAATAACAAATAAATGAACAAACCACGAAGGAGGGGGCAAGATGAGCCTCTTACCGTTCTGCATTGAGGAAACAGAAACTTGTCCCTTGTACCATGGCAACTCAATAGCTCTCTGAAAAACAGTGGATTTCCCACCTTTTGAGAAAAAGTCTCATTTTTGCTGACTTTGATCCATGCTAAAAATAACTTTTTTAATTGAAATATGACAAACAGAAAACTCCACAATATGGGCAGACCCTACACGATTCTAAAATCTAGCATGTTTTTCTACTAGTATCACTGTTTTCATTCAGGTATCTGCGATTTCTTTTCTACTTGCATAATTTAGAAATACATTGAAGCACAAGAGTGCTGCTGAGAGCTCCATCCTAGAGAAACAAAATGAGGTGCTGAGGTGAGCCGGCAAAAGCAATTCTCCTGATTAAATCAATTACTAGAAATCATTAAAAAAAAAAAAAAAGATGAAAAAAGGAATTGAAGTCTCTTCACATAGTTGATTTCTGTTGTTTTGCAGGAGAAAAGGTTGCTTTTTTCAATAATCACTCTTGTGAAGGACAGGAAAGTCCACCTACAATGCTAATCACATTATATATTGAAAACCCAACCGAATGCATTTCTGGTTCCTTCTGCAGCAAACTTTGACGTGGAGTGGCATTCTCAGCATGGAGAAAAATTTATTTATTCATTAATTTAATATATGCAATAAGCCAACCAGGATAGAGACTTATTCTTTACAAGTAATTAGAATGTATTACAAGCATACAAACGTGCCTAAGATTGAGAACTTGGGTTATAATCTAATGAAAATATTGTCACTGAATAAATTTCCTATGTGGTGCCAGACTCACAGAATAAAAAGTATATTGAAAGTCTTTGGAGACCTACTGTCAACAGCCCAGCACTGTCTCTATTTTAAGCAGGAGAAGATTAGATTTCAAAAGTCTATTCTTTTTCATGCATGTTCTAGTTGTCTTACAGGAATCTTCCGTACTTGAAAGGCCTCATAAAAGTTTCAGAGATTAAAAAAGTGAAGAATCAGGTATTTTTTTGCTACAAGTGTCATTAAAATGAGTACTTTAATATTAATACCGTATCTATTAACTAAAATCTATTTATTTATTCGGGTTTTTATTGTGCTATTGATTTATTATTAGCCATTAGTCATTAAAAAATAATTAGTCTGACAGAAACGGAGTTTGACTGTCAACTTACCGGGCACGAGGCAGTTGGTCCTCCCCGCAGTGCCGGGAGCTGCAGTGCTGGGAGCTGCAGTGCCGGGAGCTGCAGTGCCGGGAGCTGCAGTGCGGAGCTGCAGTGCTGGGAGCTGCAGTGCCGGGAGCTGCAGTGCCGGGAGCTGCAGTGCCGGGAGCTGCAGTGCTGGGAGCTGCAGTGCTGGGAGCTGCAGTGCCGGGAGCTGCAGTGCCGGGAGCTGCAGTGCCGGGAGCTGCAGTGCTGGGAGCTGCAGTGCCGAGCTGCAGTGCCAGGAGCTGCAGTGCCGGGAGCTGCAGGGTGCATCACTGCAGCAACGAAAGGCGGGAGCGGGTGCCAGCGCTGGGGCCGGAGCTGTGCTCTCTGCCAGCCCTGAGCAGCACACAGACCCTCACTGCTACTCAGTCCTTGGCAAAACCGTTCTTTTCACACTTGCCGAAGATTTTAATTTCTACGTGTTTTGCAAACTGACTTGGTGTAGCAGTAAGAGGAATACTTTTAAGAATGGGACATGTGATCTCAATAACCGAACACCCAGAAACCCTTCGGGAGCAAGCTGGGACAGACGCAGGCTGCTGGCGGCTGCTCCCAGAGAACAGCTGCTGGGACTCATTGGTGGCCGCTGGAGTCACACAGGCAGATGAACCACAACGGGGATTTTGCTTCCAACTTTCTGTTTTGATCAGCTGATACAGAAACCAGGCAGCAACAGCGGCGTTTGGGTGCAATTTCAAACGGGATGCAGCCCCATGTGAAGCCACATCCCTGAAGCATCCCAGGAGCTAAGAGCCTGATAGCAATCTACCTTCCGACACACTTTTGTTTCTTTCTGCCTAGTACACAGACCTGGGGGCTTCTCCCTCTTTATAGCAGTGAAAAAAAAAAAAAAAAAAAGTTACATTATCCAGGGCTACATAATTAATTTTTTTAGTCAGATGTATTTTGCTCCAGTAAGCAGCAGGCTTCCATCACTGTGTCCTGCACGAAAGGTGTTTGCCACTGGGAGTATAATTACCTGGTTTCTCCTCTCAGTTCTAAAACAAAAGGTTTCCGCATTGTGCTGAAGTGTAAAGAAAGATCAAGGGAATGCTCGGGGTTCCCTGAGAGTGCTTCAGTGCAAGGCTTATCAGCCGCTCCTTATCGCCGCTAATCTGACAACACAGGTGCGATGGGATGCCCCAGATGGGACGGATCTCTGTAATCTGATCAGGAGTAACTCATTGTGTGCTGCCGGACATCGATTTACTCCTTACCAGTTTAACAAAGGAACAAATGAAGCCTCCTTGAGCGGTGCTGCTACCCGGAGGGGTGTGGCGGGGAGCTCGGTTGTCCGTGGGTGTGCAGTTCCCAACCATTCCACAACGCAAGTGACATGCTGCCTGGAGGGGGACAGGGCAGCTAATTACACAATGGGTGTTCAGAAGGAAAAGGCATTACATATCCCATGGTCCTAATTCTAATAATACAGAGGGCTCATTGTGAAACACCTTCCCTAGAAAAGTATGAAGTCTGTGACCCTCATCCTTGCTGCAGCGGCAGAGCCGGAGCAGCGGCCTGCGCCTTCCCCTGCTCTGGGGAAAGGTCCCTGTGTGGGGAAGGTCCCTGTGTGGGGAAGGTCCCTGTGTGGGGAAGGTCCCTGTGTGGGGAAGGTCCCTGTGTGGGGAAGGTCCCTGTGTGGGGAAGGTCCCTGTGTGGGGAAGGTCCCTGTGTGGGGAAGGTCCCTGTGTGGGGAAGGTCCCTGTGTGGGGAAAGGTCCCTGCTCTGGGGAAAGGTCCCTGTCTGGGAAAAGGTCCCTGTGTGGGGAAGGTCCCTGTGTGGGGAAAGGTCCCTGTGTGGGGAAAGGTCCCTGTCTGAGGAAAGGTCCCTGTGTGGGGAAAGGTCCCTGTGTCTGAGGAAAGGCCCCTGTTTGGGGAAAGGTCCCTGTGTGGGGAAAGGTCCCTGCTCTGGGGAAAGGTCCCTGTGTGGGGAAAGGTCCCTGTGTGGGGAAAGGTCCCTGTCTGGGGAAAGGTCCCTGTTCTGGGGAAAGGTCCCTGTGTGGGGAAAGGTCCCTGTCTGGGGAAAGGTCCCTGCTCTGGGGAAAGGTCCCTGTGTGGGGAAAGGTCCCTGCTCTGGGGAAAGGTCCCTGTCCCACCCGATGGACAGGACTTGTCCCCAGGGCTGGGCCAGGGAAGTTCGTGGCTGAAAGGGTCAGTGTCTGGCTAGAGCCAGGGTCACAAAGCAGGGAGGTGCTGCCCCAAGCTCAACCCAAAATGCCGTGTTCAGAGGCGGACATCCATGTGCTCTCAGTTCTGCTCCTCTGGGAACCAGGGCTCTGGCCTTTCCTCATTCCAACTCCCCCAGGGTCCTGCATGTGCTCTCTCAGCCCCATCACCTGAGGGGAGGAGGCAGCATGCCAAAACGTTGTCTTGAACACTGAACTGAAGCAGCAGAAGGGCTAAAAATAATTTTGGGAAGAACTGTGTTGAGCTCCAAATGAGATTGATTATTTATTCAGGAAACAATATTTCAGTATTTCAGGTAGAAAGCTGTAATAAACCCTTGGGCGCCCTACCTTTTTCTACAGTAATACAGGTGGAAAAAATGGCTCAACTCTGACAAAACCACTTGAATTCTACCTAAACCTGTTTAGAAGTAAAAGATCACAGCATATGGAAAGATTTGCTTGGAAGGTGAGGGACACACAAGCGCATGACAATGACAAAAATCTGTGTTGCTGATGGATGACATGAGAGGTTTGAGCCAGGCTCCTGTGCTCTGTGTACAGCTTCAGCCCATCCCTCCTGTCAGTCACTAAAGACTTGCCATAAAAACATTGTTTTTGTCTGCCTGTCTTACAGAATCCTTTTTGCTTTGGACAGCATCTGACTATGCCAGGGTCTGATCAAACCCTCATTATCTGCTGCTTATAGGAACTAGATCTGTCCTAACTGCCAGTCAATCAGCAGGAATGAAGGACAGCAGGAAGATTTTGGAGTGAGCAGATGTGTTAGAACACTGCAGGGTTCCTTGTGGATGCACCATCCTGAAGACATACAAAAATATCACTTCACTTCCTCTTTTTGGCAAAAGATGAGAGAATATGATGCCCTCTTGCTAACTAAAGGTCAAGAGATTGTAAATCCAGAGAGTAAAGAGCAAAAGCATAAATCCAGATGGCAGAGCAAAGACTCCATCAACATTCAATGCAGTGAAATGTGCATTGCTCTAGTTCACGTTGTATTTTACATAATTGTCCACTTTTATTTTCTTTGCTCTGCAGTTTGGGGTGCAGCTTTGGCTATGTCCAACACCAGGCCTTGCTCACCAGGTCATACTCCAAGAACCTGTGGCTGACACGCTGAGCTGTCTGTGACAGGAGCCTCTGCCCCTGGCCATGGCTGGTGAGAACCATCAGCCCTGCACAAGGAGCTGCATGCCAAGGACATGCAGATGTGCAGATCATTTCTGAATTTAAGGTTTCCCACACATACAGCTGACACCATGCTAACACTTTATTTGAGTGATTCATGTTTAGTTCTCAAAGTATGAGAAAAACCAGCTTAAGACTGCAAATGGTGGCTGTGGCTTTGACAAATATTGCAGGCCAAATTCATTAGTGAGCTTTCAGAGAGAATTGTTTTGTTTTCCCATCATAAGTAAACAAAGAAATAGCATTGTCTATCATCTCATTTCAGAATGTACCTGCTGGTTCTGGGGCTAATTATCATGTTCCTTCTGTGATGGAAAATAGCCCTACAGCATCTTAACTGCAAAATTTGGTTCTCAGGAAAGAACAGTTTTCTGAGGACGTAAAAATGTGTTTCATTCTTACTAATTGGTTTTTATTTGAATATAAATAAATGAGAAGCAAGTATGCTATCTATTTGATAGCATTTGATACACAATCATTTATACAGTGGGGCCATACTCATAATGTTTCTTTTATGTTATTAGAAATACTGATAAAACCCTAGACATTCATTAGTTACACCACTTTCAAGTGCACAGAACGATGAACAAATGTGTTTTCATTATAAGAGGTAATAATAATTAAGAGTGACAGAACCTTATCCTCAGGATCTGCCTCCCAGCAGCAGTTTGCCTGATAAAAACCCAGAAGTTAAGATAAGGCAGCAATTATTAAGACAAATCTTTTGAAGGGCTGTTTGAACTCCTGTGTCCAGCAGATAATCTGATTTTACAAGGTGCTCCAAGGCGGGGGAGGCTGCATGGGAAGCAGTACCCAGGTGCAGGCCTTTAGCCTCTTGCACCGGCATTTTTACCTCTAGCCATTTCCCTGGTCTCTTCTTCTTTTGTTTGCTACAGCTGTGGCACATAAATCAGTCTCCATTCTGTCTCACTGACACCAAAGAGAAACACACCACAAACAATGCACAACACCAAGCCCCAAATGTATTAATCAATTGCCCCCCTCCGCCCCCCCTTTTTTGGTGATCCCTTTCACCTGTTTTTTGGGGGAGATTCAAAAATGGCTGAGGGCAACTCTAATTCTTCCTTCATAAATATTAGATGCACACAGAGCATGAATATTTGAGTAGCTAATTCTGACTTAGGTGAAACCAATTGCTAATGGCAATTCATTTTTCCTCAGTGACATTCCACCAATAACCAGTGTGAGTGGGACAGGATGATGCAGTTTGGAGCTGGAAAGCAAAAGGGAAAGTAAGTGCCAACTAGGAGCAAAGATGCTTTATTGATCTGGCCCTCAGGTGGAACGTGGGGTGTGCCTCTTCCCTTACCTTGGGGAGAGTTTGAGCAGGGAGATATGTGCTCAGCAGTTACATGTGAATCTTTGAGAACCAAACGGGAAAAAGGTTTTAAACTGATTTTTATTATGTCAGTGAGCTACCATCTCTCGATGTGTTGTTCCCTTTGTGGTGTCATCTGCACGCTGTGCACACTGCAGTGGGAGAGACTCAGCGGGTCCCAGCACCTTTCCCTCGGGACACATCTTGTCCTCGCTGCTGGGCAAGGGCTCTCGGGGCTGTGGAATCGTCTCTTTCTCAAGGCAGGTGAACCTACCTTGCTGCACAAGGGCTGAACTGGCATGGGGAGGGTGGAAACACAGCTCTCCCATTTGGTGATACTTGGTTATCTGCAAAACGTGCGCTTTGATTTTTATCAAAAAAAGAAATTGTAACTTTATGCCCAAGGTATAGAAAAGAAATGTGGTGTTTCTGGACCTAGGGAACGGCAATGAGTAATCAGATGTGACCAGACTAAACCTCAGCTGTTCTTGTTTACATGGCCCAAGAGACACCAGCAAGTATCTACCATTTTATATTGATCTAGAACTTGCCATTACTAAATGGATACTTTATAATCCATTGCTGGTACTTACAGGCATTTGTCTGCTTTAGCATGCAGCTGCCCTTGCACGCACTTTGCACAGGAAAGACCCCACTGGCTCTCTGAGATCAGCACGGTGCAGCTCCTCCGCCAGAGCTGGCTCTTTGGGCTGGCTCCCTGTGTCTGGCCAGCTAGAGGAGCTGTGATGTGTAACAATCTGTTCCCATCCCTACACAACAGCTCTCAAGCTGCAGAGGCCAAAGACCAGTGCAAAAAGAGCCTCTGCCATCACCTTGCTGTCTCCCTCCACCAGGCAGCCTGGGCTGCGGTTCCATAACACTAAAACCACCAGGGCCGTGCTCAGCCACACCTGTCCCGGGGTTCTCCCTCCTGTGGGAACACTGCAGCCAGCCCAGGACACAGAGAACGCACTCTCAGTCTGCAAAAGCAAAGAAAGAACTGCACACCAAGAGAAAATCCTGCTTAGTTTACAGGTTGCTTTTATTTACAAATATATTGAAGTGTAATCTCTCTCTTTTTTTTCTTTTTCTGTTTCTGTTTAGACTGTGTGTGTGTGTGTGTGTGTGTGCGCACATGCACGTGGGAAGGAACGTGATGCATAAGAAACTCATGGATCTTAGTTGCCAGCAATGGTGGCAGGAAAAAAAATTGCAGTGAAATGAAATTTAAAAAGACTAATAAATAATTTAATAATGACAAATAATTAAATTAAAAAAAATTCCAATCTACATACATTATGGTGGTTTGTTTCCAACACAGAGGGAAAGGAGCAGCGAATCTACAGTGAAAAGAGCTGGTTAAGTATGAGAGAGCACAGCCATATTTTTTACAAGTTAAACAAATTGTACCAGACAGCTACAAAATACTACATTTCGATAACATAAATACAGAATATATAAATATACAAGTAATACAGCCATACACAGCTAAAAATTAGGGTGTTCACTTAAAAACAGAGTTCCCAATGCAAAGTATCTGGCAGCCCCTTCACAGCTGCTGTTGAGCAGAACCAGGGTGCACTGAGCCAAGGTGATCCAGGCTGCAGCTGCCAGGAGGAAACAGCTGTCAGGGTAGTCAGATCGGCCTCAAAGAAGCAAGACTGTGCTGGAAGCCCACCAAAGCCAAAAGACTTCAGGCAGGCTTACGCCTAAGCATCTCCCTAAGCAAGGAGCACAAATGCCTGAAGCCCTGGCTGTACGGCTGCCCTGCGTCCCCAGGCCATGGACAGGGGCCTGTGGAGGGATCTGCATGCACAGGGAGCAGCTACTGGTCAGAAATCCATGGGGTCACTCGGGCTTGGGGTTGTGTAAAGCACAATACAAAGCACTGAGAGTCTGGGTGCTGTGGCTACAGCTCCCATAGCCGTGTTGTGCTTCAGCAGCCTCTCTATCCTTTCACTGCTGTGACCAAGCTCCAGCTTGTGACAACCCTTCCCCTCCTCATGATTCTGCTGTTCATTTCTAGTGACTTTCAGGGAGAACCAGAGTTCTTGTACCAGGGTTCATGGAGGTGCTCTTGTAAAGCCCAGCTCGCAGCATCCCAGCAGCATCCCAGAGTCAGGTTCCCTGGGGTACCTGGGGCAGTGGTTTGAGATATACTTCTGACCCTTAAGGAAACTGGAAGTAAGTCCTGAGCACAGTAGGAAGAGGTAAGTGGGTTCACACCATCTCTGGAAGGTTTGCTGTCATGAAGGACCTTTCCCATGCCATGATGGACAGCAAGGTGGCTGAGCAGCGACCCTTCAAAGAACCTGGTAATGCTCATCTGACTTCTGCAGGGTGGGCCTGAAAAATCCACTCAGCAGCTGCTGTGCAACTAACACAAGCCACCTCTCAGGCATGGTTAGCTGCGACTGGGTCAAGTCTGGATGCTTTTGATGACAGAGTTTAAAGAAGAAAAGGAGATAAAAATGCCTACGATGATGATTCAATATAAGTGATTGCAACCACCACCGTTTATTTACAGCAACAAAACTGTCTTCAATACTGTGAGTGTGAAACACGTCTGCTGCCAGCCCCAGGGCTGGTCCCACAGTGCAGTGATGGGTGAGCTGAGCACAGCAGCCCAGGGCAGTGCAGTGATGGGTGAGCTGAGCACAGCAGCCCAGGGCAGTGCAGTGATGGGTGAGCTGAGCACAGCAGCCCAGGGCAGCAGGGGTGCCCCAGCCACGCCCAGGGCAGGTGCTGCCCGTGCCAGCAGCCGGCTGGGACCTGCACCTGGCAGCTCCGTAACTGCCCCTGAGTGCTGGGAACTCTGTTTGCCACCATCACAGACCTGCAGCTGCACAGTAAGGACCTCTGAGCCGGTACCCAGCATATTCATTCTCATCTCACAATCACCTTTTTTATACATTATTGAGCAAACACTGAAACCTAATCAATCATCTTGCACTTAATTGTATCTTGTCATCACTTAGCTGCACGTGTATTCCTTGATTAGCCAAAACAATATGATGGAAACGCCGTGAAGAGCTCACTTGATGCGTTTGTATGAGAGAGGGGTTAATTTCCTAGGGAAAATGATCACTGTAAGGTGCATGTAATAAACTGCTGTCATGACCTCTAGCCTTTGAGCTCCCATATGTGCAATCATTGTTTGTGGTTTCCGTGGAAGTCCCAGATGCTAAGAATTCTTGGCAAGAGTTTATCAATTTGATTCAATGTAAGATATTACTGTGATATGGCCCATTAAACATTTTACTTTCACCTGATCAGGGACATTCCCTTGACAATAGAAGAGTAAAGCAGAAATCAAAAAGGTCAGAGGTTGCTGTATAATCTTTTACTGCAAGGTCCCAGGTTAAAACCACAATGATCACACTCCAGTAGGGTAATTTATTCCACAAAAAGAAAGTGACATTTATTTTGCTTTAATGAACTTTGGCCTTTGCCAGCTCTAGCAGGCCCGCTGGAAATCCTTGGCTATGCATTCCTTTCCTGGACCAGCAGCAGTCCACCATGGCATGGAAAACATCACACATGCCAAGGACCTGAATGTGTGTGTTTATGTGGCTCCAAAGGCGGCAGAACGTGGGGCAACAAACAGCTAAGGCATCATCATACGACACTCCAAGGGAAAGGAAATGGTATGTACAAGCATGAAAAAATAAAGAAAATGGTGGCAAACAGTCATCCAAAAAATCAGCAAAAGATTATGTTTACTTCAGCTATAAAAAGGGATATCTGATTTTTAACTTGGAGATGGACTGTTTTTCAACATCCATCCCAGATGCAGAGGTAGAGTTGGGACAAGGCAGTTCTCCAAACTGTAGGTCACATTATAGTTCTCATGTAAGTCCTTGTAAACACCAAAAATGCCATTTTGATCCTGCCAGTAATGAGATATGAAGCAAGGCTGTGCCTGTGTGAGGAGTCTATAAACTGGTATGTCAGAGGCTTTTCTATGACTGTAAAGTAGCACAGCAGAGGGGAGAGGAGGAAAACGATGAATCCATCAAGATCGGTGGTGACAAAGGACAAATGTTTACATGTGCCATAAGAAACCTGCTTGCCTTCTGCCCTGCAAGCAGTGAGGATCACCTGAGTTCTTTATAGATGCTTGCTATCATGCAGAGAGAAAGGAAACTGTTATTTATTTCAATATACAAGGAAAGGGAAAAGTACTTGAACAGGATGGGAAAGAAAAGAAAACCCTTTCGATTTCAAAATATATCCAGAGGCTCACAATTCTCAACTGAAACCACATCCCTGCCAGAAAGCAGGGAATGGTCACCAGGTAAAGCACACGGACACGACAGGCACACCTCCCTGGGGACAGCAGCAACGGGAACCTGCACGGACAGGGACAGGAGTGTCCCCTGGCACCCTTGCAGAGCCGCCAGGCCCTTCCCTGACCAAGGCTGGCACGGACAGGGACAGGAGTGTCCCCTGGCACCCTTGCAGAGCCGCCAGGCCCTTCCCTGACCAAGGCTGGCACGGACAGGGACAGGAGTGTCCCCTGGCACCCTTGCAGAGCCGCCAGGCCCTTCCCTGACCAAGGCTGTGTGCAGCAGCCGGTGAGTCTGCAACTCAAGCACTGGGAGGGTTGGCCCTGGGCAGCGCTCTGCCCCCCTGCACCCTCCCGCCCCCCTCCCACCCCCAGCCTCCTCCAAGGTGCTCTCACTGTCTCCAGAGCAAGAACCCAAACACTTATCCTGCAGATAAAACTTCGCTTTCTCAAGAAACCTCCAACACACTCCGTCCACATTTCCATGCCGGAGGGAAATCATATCTCTTCCCTTCCCATCCTCCTCCCCTTCCTGGCCATGCCTCCAGGACAGCAGGAGGGCCTGTCTCCCTCAGCTGATGGGGGGCTTCCAGCAGGGCCCCCGAGGCTGAGGCTGCAGCCCCCCAGCAGGGCTGCCCCCGCCCTAGAGGAGGCTGCAGGGCTCCCCCTCCACACGAGAGCCACGCTCCCACAGGAGGTGCCCAGCCCCACACGGACACTGCGGCACTGGCCTGGTACCAGTTCTCAGCCTGGAGGAGTTAGATTAACCAAAGCTTTGGACTTGTTTTTCAGCTATTATGGTCAATATATTAAAGGTATTTATTTAAGAAAGTGCCTATCCTGCCAATCTTTCCCCATGAGCTCTATTTGGAACACGCCCTATAATTAATGATATTACCCTGGCAAATTTTCCCCATGAAGTTTTCTCCACTGAGAGCCGTGACTGTACTTGTCTGCCTCTCCACATTATAATTATCACCAGGCAATATTTATAGCTATACTACTATTATTTATGATATTTTATGCCCTACAAAAATCTATATGACATATGCTCAAATTTCAACATCAGAGACAATCAGACTTCAGCTGGAACATCCCCTTCTGTTGGCTTCTGTACCTGTTCTTCCAGCACCTGCATTGACCAGTCAGCTGGAGCCACAGCCAGGAGTCCTGGCAGCGGGAGATTCACAGGACTTGGTAAAACTTCAGCTCAACACACCTGAACTTCCCATTGTAATTTCTTTCATAGTTTCCTGTCCCTGGTTGGTGCACATTTCAGGACTTCTGGTGTTTCAGGCTAGAACTGTGTATCCTCGATTCTTGTTGAGGCAAGGTAACTAAAGGAATGCTTAATTATTCTAGATGGACAATAGAGAACAGCACATTTATGCCTCATGCAAAACAAATAAACAGAACAGAATGAACAACACTTGTTTGCCAATCATGGTCTAGACTTGAAATTTGGCACCGCCATACTTACAAACAAATGTAAATGTTTTTATCTCACACTTAAAAAAAAAATTAAATAAATCTGTCTTGTAAGCACCTTCGGTTTTAATTATTTAAGATCAATACTAACCTAAATGCCTCTGCCCCTAACATGCATCTCCTCTCCTGGGTCATAGACCTTTCTTATTCTGAAATCACTGGCTTTCTTCACAAATACTGTTAACCAGTTTCCTCAGTATCATATGCATAAGGGCTATAAACTAATGAGCAAATCTAGGTTATGTAGAAAAAGTGTAGAAAGGAAACAAATGTTGAACGTCACATTTACATTAGCTTCTCACAGTTCAAATGGCAATTTATCCACAACATAGTATGAATCATGCAGTAAGAAAAGGGAGGAATCTCCAGTTTCTTTGATTTATTTGTCATATGGTTGACTGATGTCAGTATCAGTGGCTTTAAAAAAAAAAAAAAGTTTAGACATCCAAAAGAAAGGAGGAGAGAAAGGAGGAAAAGGTCTAGCTTTCCACAACATCCATTTCCTTTAGGATGAAGAGCTCAAACCAAACCAGATCAAAGGCTGAGGACGAGCAGGTTCTTCTGTTCCTTCCATGCTTGTCTCGTGGTCTGGCGCAAGCTGGGAATCAAGGGTATGGGACGGGTGGATGTGTTTTGTCTCTCTATATGTGTATGTATGTAGGTAGGCAGTAAAATATGTATACATACATACACATATATGCAAATAGAGACAGTCTTCCTAAAAAAATGCTCTTTGCAGTCCAGAGGCAGCAGAGTCACTGTGAAGGAAGAGCTGGGCAACATATGGCTGTAGAGTCTGCACTGGAAAGTCACTGGCTAAACACACGCCGGCTGTTAGCTTTCCTTATTCTCATGAGGCGAAATAGGAGCTCTGCATAGAGTACAGCCTGTCAATGGGATTTCCTACTCTAGCCTGCATGGAGTTAACTTCAGAAGAGGCAAGAAAACAGTCGCTCAAACTAGTTAAAGAGGTATCACTGTCGATATCATGAAAAATGGAGTCGTTTCCTGCAAATGAAACGCACACGTTAAGCCGGATGCCGCGCGCCCAGGGCAGGACACAGTACACACCGACGCTCGCGTGCTGCGTGCAGCAGCACACGGGAACGCTCCTGCTTCTGCAGCCACCTATTCATGTACTTTGCATCTAAGAATCTGACCTACAAGGAGGTTTGAAACCAACCCACAGGAGTCACCTGGTAGGATTTAACTTCAGATTCAGTCAGCAGCACAAAACAGAATCTTGACTGACAATGGGAGCAAACAGTGCTGGGGAGGAGCAGGTCCCCAGCTTCTCCATGGGCTGGGGCACTCATGGGAGCACCAGGACTGTCAAGAAAGGTGGGACCAGGTATCCAGTGCCCATGACAGGAAAGCAGGGTCTAAGAGCCATATAGTGCTCTTCATATACACACAAGGTAAAAGTTCTACCGGTGTGACAAGACCCAGGAAGAGACCCAGCTTCCCTGGCCTCAAGTGAACTACAGTTGTAAACATGCTCTCCTTTCAGAAAATTCCACTCTTTTAGGACTGGTTTGGAACAGAACCTTTTATTTCCCTTAGCAACTAAGATTTCAGCTTACTTAAATTCTGAAGGTACCAGAAAAAGCTCTAGCTCAAGTCCTGGGGGCTCTAAGAAAGTGTTGATCTTTTTCCTCACGCACTCCTTCAAAAGGACTTTCTGCCATCCCCTACACTGCTTTTGGAGCACAGAACCTGCTTCCCAAGACTTTTACTCAGAAAGCCAAGCAAACCAACAAAATCACAAGCCACCTAATGCTCAAGGGCACTTCATAAGTCCTCAGCTCCTTAAAGGACCTCCCAAATTTCCTGGTGTGTACCATGTACTTTTCTCAGTGGCAAAAGTAATGACACAGACCCAAAGCACATTTCCTGTTGGCCCGTGAGCTCTGTGCTTGGGACGGTGATGCGCATGTGAGCCTCTACAGTGAAGTGCTCCTGGTCAGCAGAAATGAGTCTGAAACAGGCCCTTGGGGGCTACCGCAAGGCCGAGAATCCCAGTCTGAAAAATCCTCTGAAATTCTTTTTAAATGCCACACTGCAATTGTCCAGAATCAATTATTGAGCATTTAGTGCTTGTAATGCGTTTGATGTGTGGTCAAGCAATCATGAAAGCAAACCGTCATCTTGATTTGGGACAGAGAATAAAACTATGCAGGAGAAGTGTCCTGTGGTAGCCCATCTCTTAGTAGCTCAAGAACTGTTCTTTAACAAATCCATGCATCCCATCTGAGTGGTCTTAGAGGGCTGCTTATTCATTTTGTAATGAATAGATTACTTCTCTTTACTGAAGACACTTTTTCCTCAAAGCTTCTAAGAAGAAAGGAAAAACTTGTGAGGGAGCTAGAATTTGGTACTGTTTATTTTTCAGTGTCTCAGACAGTGGTTTTAAAAAGTGGAGTTTGGAGAGGTGATGGTGCTTGCTTTATCATTTACCAGAATTATAGTGTGAAATAGTTTTGAAAGGTGTCCAGAGCTTGATATGAGCTCTATTCTACCTCCTAATGTGTACAAGAAAATACACACACAAAGCTCACTAGTACAAATTCCCTGGTACAAATCCCAGAAAAAATATTCTAAAAGCCAGTAATGCTGCTGCCCCTGTGGTGTGTGATCCAGCTCACAGACCCAGCTACTTCAGATGTGGCAGAATGAGGCATGCCTTACCATAGGGGTTCATGTGGTCGCCTGGCATTTGTGGAGGGGTAAGACCCTGCTGAAATGGGTCTGTGCCATAACTGCTTTGCTCCATTGCTACAATCTGCTGCTGTGGTGGTGCAAGTGGTGTGTAAGATGTCATCATCCCTTCCATTCGGTTGGACATTACTTCTGCAAAGTAAAGAGAAGGCACAATTATTGCTGGGGAACAGGGTAGCATCAGTGGCAACAATGAACCCCAACAAACACGGTCAGGGGTATCTTGTCAGTCAGAGAAGCTTTCCAAATTTGGTCCAAGCACAGACCCCTGAGCAACAAGCAGAAAGACTTGTCATTTCTGACTACATAATTTCTGGAGCTCCTAGGTGCTGGACCCCATCCTCCCAAAGTCTGTATACCGTGTATGACAGAGCCCAGTTACTCTCTGACTTCTGCTGGTCCCAGTTTTTCTGGTTCTGGCTAAAGTGCAGGATTTGAGGCTGCAAGGTCTTGGGAGCTGGAGATCTTCAAGAGTACCCATAGAGCAGCAGGCCAAGCTCTGGTGCCTCTGTGCAGTGCCTGCCCCAGGGTCCAGCCAGCTGTAGGGGCACAGGAGAGGGTCTCCATGCCATGGCTGGGGCAGCAATGCTGATGCCTGTGCAGACTGCCAGCTGAGCATGGTGCCCCTTACTGAAGAAGAAAACAAACTGGAGGAACAATCTGAAGCAAGACTCCTAGAGATGTCCTCCCGTGGAAGCGCCTCCACATGACACACTTCATCTAGAAAGGAGGTAACGGCTTCTGTGTGAGCACCTCTGGGGTCTGGTCCCACCAGAAGAACTTGGGGTAACCTGGTGTGGGCACTCAGGCACGCACCTCTGTGTGCTTCCCCTGCCGACGGCACACCTCACCCACAGACCTGCATGCACCCTGGATTGATGTACTAAAGTATCATGTAGGAAAGGCACTTCCAGACAACAGATTCTTTCTTTCTCACTTCACGTTATCACAAATCCCCTACCTTGTCCCAGTCGCTGCGAGTTCTGTTGCTCCTGCTGCTGTTGGTGCCTTCGTGCTAGCTTTTTCATCTGAAAAAAGCAGAAGAACAGAACAATCTTATGGCTCTGAATGCTGTAATTCCTTACAGTTCCTTACAGAACTCTCTGCAAACATCGTTATCAGTTAACACAGACCATTTATAACTCATGCACATGCTGTTGTGGGTTCAGTTTCAATTCTAACCTTAAACATTTCAGTTTCCAGTTCAGATTTGCATACAAAATTTACTCCCAACCCTGTGTTGCTTTGAGCATAAAAATTTAATGTCTGTGTTCAGAAGTTGCCTTTCTAGTGTGGACGTAGAGAGCAATGCAGGCAGAACCCGCAGAGCTCAGGCGTGGGACTTCTGCAGGGTGAGCTGCATCTGGGGCAAGAGCCCATGAGGATGCACAAACTGCATTTGACTTTTGAGAATGTGACAAAAAAACCCACCTTTGCTCTTTGGTTTTGAAACCAGACCTGGACGACTCGCACACTGAGCCCTGTTTCAGCTGCCAGTGTTTCTCTGACCTGCAGGAGGAAATGCTTAATGATAAAATTTTTTGTAAATTAAAGAAACCCCAAAACACACGGATCAGTTTTGTTACTAGGAACATTTGTACTTACATCAAAAAACTGCATGTATGGAATTACTTTTAAAAATTCCTCATATTTTTGCATAGTTTTTCCAAGTTCTGGCCTTGATGGCCCTGCCAGTTCTGTACATAGTAAACAGTCTGAGCTGAGGAAAATTACACTAAGTAATTTCATGTTTTTTATTGTACCATAAAAGACTTCTGTGCAAAAAGATCACTCTGGTCTCACGCCAGGAGAACTGCTATTGTCCCAGGAAGGGGCAGAGGCTGTTTGGGGCTGTGGCATGGTGTCAGAGCTGACATGGTCCCTGGGTGAAGCACCTACCTTTCTACAGGGCTTGGAAGACACTTCAAAGGATGCTTTGAATGCTCGTCTCTGCTGTGTAGTAAGTATTGTCCTTGGTCGTTTAGGTCTTCTTGGGTCCTTCCCATCATCACTTCCTTTTCCTTGGGTTACTTGGCCTTTGGTGGGCTTAACATCTCCATCTTCATCATCACTTTTGACTGGTGAAAAACAGGATATATAATTACACTTGTTCCACCAAGCAAACAGAACTGCTCTTCAGTCAACACGTTCAACAATCCCATGGTTATTCGAATACCTAAAACAACTGCGGGCAGGAAGACACTATCTTAGATCTGTGTGCTTTGCCTAAATCAAATGCTACAAAACCATAGAAGTTTTCAATTTTTAATTGAGGCCATGGGAGCGATCAGGGGATGGGAACTCAGAATATGCTTCAGTATTTCCAGGAATCAGGCACAGAGAGACTTTGTGCCCTTTCAGCATCTCTTGGCCCCATGTGCTCACCTGCTCCAACCTCAGCTGTGATTTCCCTTCACAGCTGAACCCCAGCTTCTCCTGGAGCATTATCTGCAGACAGGTGCTACTGCCTGCCCTGCTATGGCAGCAAAACAGCATAAAGCAAGTATCACACAAATATCTCAAAGTCTGTCTAACTAAATATTGCGCAGATTCCAGTTACTGAATATTGTTCTGAATGTTTTGAAGCTCCAGAGATAATATTAAACAAGATCTTTGTCATCTCATTTCCATTTCCCACACAAAAGATCGGTATTCTTCCTCTGTGCATTACAGTGTGTCTGCACGTGCAAGAACAAACTTCTTTCTCAGTAAATACATACAAGTATCTATGTGCATGTGTAGACCAAAGAGATTATTTGTATTTTCTATAATTGAATTCTGAATATTCATACAATCTGGTGATATTATATATGTTAGTATATCGTCCTGGGAAATCTCAAGCACAGTGGCAAAGGTTGAGGGCTAAGTACAAATTTTGTTGTGAAAATCAACTTTTCAACTCATTATATTTTATTTGACCAGACTACTGATTTTTCTTCCAGAAAACACTGTAACACTATAATAGGGACTTCAGCATGAAGAAACACACTGACATTTTTACATACTGAAAGACTACATTTGGGGAATCAACAGATTAGACTTTAATTCATTTTAGGTTCTGATTATTATGCACCTAGCAGTCTAATCACCTTTTACTTTAATAAGCATCTTTGGCCTAATGATTAAAGGGAAGTTCAGTCATTTTAATAACCATGACATTATTAACTTTCCAGCATGCCATTTCTAAGGAAAGGCTTGTGAGGATTAATACCGCTCATTGGAGAGTTACTTTTGTGTCCAGTGGATAAATATTTGATTGAAGCAGGACACATTCTCAGCCAGGGCTTTGCAGATCATGTACTCTCACGCAGGCCCTTGGGAGATCAGTGTTTTCAATGCGTTAGACAATGGGAGACAAACAATTTGTTTAATTTGTCAGCTTGTTTTTCAGGTTTGGGTTTGGCTAACAGAGAATAATGAGGGGAAAAAGGCATCTCCAGGAGTAAGAAACTCCCCTTTGTGCCAAAGGGAAATGAAATTGAAACCAAGGCTGGTTTGTGCTACCGTGGTAGCTCGTCACTTCTGATCCCAAGCCAGATCTGGTGCCGAAGAGGAGCCCACCCTGCCCAAAGCTGATGCCAAATGCAGCTGCCACAGCGGTGCATGAGCGAGGGCAGCGCTGGGGGAGGCTGCCTGTGCCCAGCCCCAGCGTGGGGACGGCCTCGGACAGGCTGTTCTGGGGGCTTGGCTGGACACGAGGCAGGTGCACAGAGGCTGCTGGAGCTGGTGGGGGGGAAGGCATGCTGATGGTCAAGGAGGAAACTCACGTGCCTCAGGCATGTCCACCAAGAGCCCAGACTCTATGACACGAGAGTTACTGAGCAGAGCACTCAAGGTGCTGCAAACACAGGATGGCAATAACTAAAACACTGCTCCGGGAACAGCCCTGTCTCATGCGTTGCCGAGTCTGCAGATACCTTTGTCTTGTGGCACTCCTGAGGTGGAAATACAATTTTCAGCAACGTGGAGAACATGACTCTCAGATTAGAAACCAAGAACAATTTCTGCTCCCAGTTTAAATGGAGTAACACATTTTCCCATAAACCAGAGGCAAGCATACACACCATTTGTACACTTAATGGAATGGTGTTAACTGTCGATTTTCTTACATGTTTTCTTGGGAAACAAGTGTGCGATTAGGACGGCACAAACCCACGCCTCAGTTACTTTCAGATTCTTGTCGGTACTTCCGTGTTGTACTTGTAATCTTTCTTAAAGGTACTATTTGTGATTGGCAGAGAGATTCCTCTCGAAAATTGTATTACTGCTGTGCCCATTTCCCTAGCTCAGTGCTGGAAGTGTATGTGCAGAAGATCCCCTGAAAAATATGTTAAGCGGATGGAAGAATGCCTACGAAGAACAGCGTACTGATGCCTCACTTGAGTGAGACCTCAGGTAGCTAAAGTCAGCCTGATTCGTGTTTTATGATCTCATAGAAAAATGCTTTGATGAAAGCAAAAAGATTTTGTCTTTTACTAAGAAGGAAGTTAAGGAAGACAGTCAAGTTAGAAAGGGCAGACTGTGAGTAGGAATGTTTTTAGCTGTGCCTGCAAATTTGCATAGGTGGCACATACATCTAGACAAAGCGGATGCGAAAATGGATGTACTCTTATAGAAGAAAGCTCTACAAACTCATGCAGCTTTTCCAGTCAGAGCAGGTGTGGGAAAAGCTCACCTGAGTCTGAGTCGTCTGGGCTGACCGAGCTCAACAAGTCTTTCTCTTTCTCATAGTCACTTTTGCAGAGCAGCTGCCCTTCCTTGAGAACAAACTCGTCCCCCTTCCTCAGCTGGCGCTCACACACGCAGCAGCAGAAGCAGCTCAGGTGGTACACGCACTCCAGGGCTCGCATCACGAACTCCGTCGGAGCAATCTTTTCCATGCAGCCACTGCACTTGGCAGCAAACAGCCTGCAAAGAAGAGGTAGCACAGTCAAAGGGAGCGTCAGATCATACCCTGCATGGATCTAAACCCAGCAAAGCCTGCACAGATCAGCCTGGCTCATGCTTCTGCACACTGCAAGGCTCCCACCCTTAGGCTTCAAAACATCACAGGCATGCAGCTTTTTCAAATCTAAATCTCTTTGGTCTTGAGATTCCCCAAATCACCTTTGCTGGACAAAGCCCACTAAGATCTGTTCTTAGCTCTGTGGTTTTTTTCCTTTTCAAAATGAGAAACAAAAGGGAGCTCTTGAAGTTGGATAACTTGTTCAAACCCAAATATATTTTAATTCACCTTTTAGAGGAAGGACTAACTCTTGCTTTGTTTTATGTAGGGTCTCTGGTTTCAGCACTTGAGGCCTATTCTGAACAGATTTAATGACTTTCCATTTTTGGTATTGTCTGTCTCTGAGGAGGCTGGTAAACAAACACAGAAATGAGCATGAAAACTTTGTGGTTTTGCTGAGGCAAAGCTGATGCACACACACACATACACACACAATTGTACACATGTAATCAATAAAGAGAGAAGTGAAAGAACACAGCTTTTCTTTGGATGTTGAATTATTCCAGAACAACCTGTCTCTGAAGGGAGTACTGTGCATTTTAGAGGGTGTGAAACATCCTTTGGCAGAGATAGGCAGTGATACAATCTGTCAAATTACCAGTATAGTCACAGACTCTAGAACACACACCGTATCCAGACTAGTTCTTATTAATGATCTATAAACCCAGTCTTTCATCCATCATTAATTTTCTAGGCTTAAGTTAGAATTATTTAGATTAATTTTATTTTGCTTTTCTAATGGCAACCAGCAATCTCCCTCAGTGAGATTTCAGAAGAGTGCTGCCTCAAGATAAAGACAAATTGCTAAGTTACGTCCCTGTGTCACACGGTATGCTGGTGATTTGAAATTCAGTGTCTCTTATGGCAATACATCACAGCGCAAGGTGCACAAAGATTTACATTTCAGCAAGGAGATGAATACCACTGCATCCATGCGTTCACAGGAAAAAAATGAGATTCTTCCTTTTAGCATGGGGTACGCTGACTTTGTTTTTTATCATCAAAATTATCATTTTTCACAAAAAAGGCAATTCTCTTTGATTTTAGAAGGCAAAGGCCGTGGTAGTTACTCATTCCTCCAGAGCCTCCATTTTGTCTGAGCTGAGAAGCGCAGGAAAATGGCAGTCATGAGCCCTCGGCAAAGGGCTGCAGTCAGAGCGGGCAGCGCGGAAAAGCGAATGTCAGCGCCGGGGGATGGCCGAGGCCGGCAGCCGGGGGGCTCCCCGCCTGTGCCGGGAGCGGCTGCTCCGGGAGCCTGGCGGCGGCGAGCACCTCTGCACGGGCACAGCTCAAGGGGACGGCTGGCCGAGGTGGCCTGCGTGGCTTTTTCGGGTACATAATGAATTAAATCTATCAAATGGAAACTGATGCCACACAGGACCCTGGGCACTGCCATGAACAGGCCGGCTACTTTCATACGTTCCGTTTGCTTTGTTCACGAGGTTTTCCTTACAATGCTTTAGCCAGCAAATTCCTAAGCAGAAAATATTTTTATCTCTACACAATAACATATCTGAAAGGATTAGCACACAAGAAGGGGGGGGAAAAGGTGCACTGAGAAAAGTCGTTTCTATTTAACTGCCTAAACCTATTTGACTCACGTAACCAAGCCTGGCCCCTCTGTCCGAGGGGTGTCCTCAGGACGGGGCACACCTGGAGACCCCAGGAGCGGCAGGGCTGGTGCGACGGCACCGTCTCCCCGCACCTACCGCCTCTCCCGTCCCCGCCAGCCGCGGCCGGGGCCGCCGGGAGGGACGGGGTGGCCCCGAGATGCCGATGGCCCGGTCGTACCGGCGGCCCCCGCGTGTCCGGGCACGGCGCTGCCGGGCTGGGAAACCTTCGGAAGCAGACTGTAGGGAGCCCGGCCCGCCG
>VZRZ01003362.1:144522-159181 GCA_013398175.1 Climacteris rufus | reverse complement strand
CCCTACAATTTTTCTTTGCCCTGTTTATGTCCATCTCAAAGCTGAATCAAGAATTACTGGGAATTCGAGATTTTTCAGAGGCACTCTATTGATATTCCTGCCCTATGTCACACAAATACATGTATGATATATGTTGTGTATAATATATTTATTTCTTATAGGAGAAACTGTCCTCCCTTGCATGCATTCATGAAATCATACCCACACAGGCAGAAACATTAGAAATCACCAAGGAAAAGATTGTAAAATATAACTTGGCAGGATGACTGAAAGTTCTTGAGGCCACTTTTCTGTCGACTTATCAATTGAGTTACTTCAGGAAAACATTTCTTGAAGATGCTCTCTCTGTGAGCATCCACACAGTTCTGGGAAGAGACATGTATGGGTGACACGTGGGAGCAGAGATTAGTCCAAATCCTGCTCCAAGTTCAGACATCTTCAGCACACAAACATGAAAACAAAGTAACTTCAAGTTCCCTAAACAGCATAGGTAAAAATCAATGATCTATAGATATGGAGGATAAAAGCAGCAAAGCAATTATACTTTTGATATTGTAGTATACAGGGAAAAGTGAAAAAATGTTTAAAAAGTATTTAACGATAAGGCTAAAACTGTGATGGCTTTAGAGTTGACTTTTGGGAAAATCACCAGATGCTTAAACAAGAATTCCCTCCCTTTTTTCATTAAGTAATTGCCAGCTCCTTCCCATTTTTTTTCCCCAGACACCTAAAATCTACAATTAGCTCAGGCTTTTTAAAAAGGTAATGAGAATCGATCAGTTTTATTATACAAGCTTAAGGATTTTTTTTCTTGAATTGGGGCACTTCGGAGCCGTTGTTGAATAGCAAATATCACAGTGTCTTCTCACTGTTAACAAAGAAAACAATACTTAAGACATGTAAGAATGGTGCTTTTGAAGGGCACCATTCTCTTTTCCTGGTAAATTTGGGTGTCCTAATTGAGCTGAACACCATCCACTGGCACGTCGTGCCATTATCTGCCAGTTCAAGAGGTTTCTCTCAGACCTGAGCTCGTTGTGCTGAAGATTTGTTTTCTTTCCTCTGTTGTGATGATCAGGAGATTTCAGCCACAGTTCTGTTCCTGCTGGTTTGGTCTGGCACCTGCTTTGGCAGGTGTATTTTAGACCTGCTTTGGTTAAATGGCAAAGACAGTTACCCAGGGAATGCTTTTAAAGTAACTATCCACTGTAGTAAAGCAAATATACCCCAGTCTGTCTGTGCCTAAACATATCCAGTTCCTGATCTTAAGTGAAGTCAGAAGCCAGTGGTTTGATCTCAGAAGCACTAGTTTCTGTGTTTCACTATATTATAGTTGTGGTTTTTTTTTTTTTCTTCCTTTGGGCATGTTTAGCATAATTTCTTTGCCAATACTTCCTCCAGGGGAAAATAGAATGAAATAGAGCCATCTACTAAGCTTAAAAATAAAAAGGCAAGCGCTCAAAAGCTTATAAACTTTTCAGAATGACTATTTCTGACTTGCAAAAGAACACTTAAAATTAAAGTTTTGTCCAGTTCACAGACCTACTTGGAAGAATTTCATGGGATACAGCAGGAAAACCAGGTAGAAATGGTGGTTGATATTCTTCCTGGCAGGAAATCAAACAAAAACAGCAAGATGTCTGTGTGGAAGAGGAAGCTCCTCACTTAACTCTAATATAAAAAGGAGACAGAGACTTCTACAGTAGCAGCAGGGATAGGCAGCCCTGGCTGAATGCAGAGACACCAGGAAAACGTGCAAGGATGGGGCTGGAAAAGGTAGAACCCATGAGGAGTTGGATCTGCAGCAGCAGAGGTTTCTACAAACAGATCAGCATCAAAATGAACATTGTCCCCATCCTTTGCTAAGTAGGGGGCAGCATCCAGTGACTAAAACTATGGAAAAGAACAAGATAGAAGATGATTTCTTTTTCTGAGTCTTTACCAGTAAGACCAGCTTGCAGGAATCTTACATCATTGAGACCAATACGGAAGTCTAATTATCTATCTCTCTCTCTCTCTGTCCCCCTCACATTTACTGTTAAATAAAATCCATACAATTGATTTTAGCATATGATCTCATTTGTACCTTAATTTGGGCAGAGTCATCTCTCTAGTAACTTTAATAACTGGATCATAACAAATAGTCAGCATGGGCTTTTCTGAGGAATACCATACATGACCAAATGCCTTTCTCTGAGGCATTTACAGTGATTGAAATCCAAGAGTTCTGCTATTGATCTTCCTCAAGTTTCAAAGTTCTTCTGACCTTAAAATACATGCAAATTAATTTTTGCCTTTTTTTTTTGAAAGTACTTCACAGGCAACAAAACCTTGCATCCTTAAGCAGACTCAGGCAACTAAAAAGCCCTGAAACATTAAGAAAACACATTCTGCATAATAAATTTCTGAAGTTCTGTGGAGTCACTGCAGTTTGAAAGGTTTTGTTTTTATGAGTGCTCCTAAAAGGACCCTTTTAGGGATCAGATTTACTACACCGAGAGTGCAAATTTTCAGAAACAATTCCCCCCTCTCCCCCCTTCAATTAGGGACATTTTTTGTTGTTCTCTTACCCCATCTCAGATCTATTGTGCACATGCTAGCTGTTAAGAGATGCTTGCAAAAGCTGTGCAAGGTATCCTCTTGATAGATTATTGCACTTTCCAGCAATCAGTGCCTGCAGACTGTGCAGAATTGCTGCAAACTTCCCCACCTGCACAGGGCAAATATTGTGGAGGGATCAGCAGTACAAATAGTTGCAGGAAATTTCCACTTTTCCATGTGAATTTAGCTTTAGAGATCGCTGGCAGCTGGGCTTTTCCTTCCTTTCTGTGGTTGTAGAGCTACATTTTCCAGGGCATCCAGTGGCACCAAGGCCAGCTGGGCACTTGCAGTTTTAGTCATCAGAACTGTCTTTATTATCCCCTCTTGAAATGCTCAGCCATGGTCTCGTCTTTCTTTAGCAGAACCAGAAATGAAAGGTCCCTCTGCCTGTGTCTGGTGATGTGGTTCATGTTTATGCTGAAATGCAGGGATGGCATTCGGTCACTTCATGGAAAATGATGAACGAATATCAAAGGGTGATCCCTGGTGTGCTAAAGTCTGAGACACAGTACAGAGAACAGGGGAAAAAAGATTAAATTTCTGGATATTAAGAGTTCTCCAACAAAGAAAACTTTAAAAGTTTAATTGTAATTTTTTAGTGCCTTTAGAGTAGTCTGTAGAGGAAAAATAATAGTTGGAATTAGTCATATCTTTCAATTCACAGCAGGGGCATAACTACCAATTGGCAAACAGCAACGTGAACTCTTATTGAGCATCATGTAGGTGACTGTAACACACATGGAATGAAAGTAGCAGCCAGGAGAAATGATCTGGAGGCCTGGAGCCTTGTGTGGCATTTCCTACTGAAGTGAAGGATTGTCAGATGCAAACTGAGCTTTCACACTTGAGATGTAGCATGTGCCATACTCCAAGTCTGAACCAGCTGAGCTTGATTCAGTCCTGGGATGGAGGAAATGCAAATAACTGCAAGCAAGTTCTACAGGAAGAAACAATATTTTTGTCCCCACATTTTTGGCCTCACTTATGTTTTTAGATCACAGCTATAACAACACAATTATTGTGCCTTCAAAAGGGTTCTGTGAGTACTTCTCAGTCTTGGGAGACAGAAGGATTTGGCTGTGTTATTAATCATGTGAGACTTTCCAAAGGCAAACGGCTTTAAATTTCATTAAGTGTTCAGTGCCAGAGAAAAAGTCTTCATTGGATGCTACAGGATTATTTGGAAGTGCTTTCAGGCACTGTAGAATCATCTTTAGTTAAAGAATCCAATACAGGTCTTGCCAACTTCTTCCAATTCTGATGATGTCTTTCTGTGTATTACATGTTCTTATTGATCCTCCCTGACCTGAATGTGAAGTCATTTTACGCTGCTGGTGCCCCATGTTGCTCTCAACTGCAGGTGGATAACACTTTTCTGGAAATGTAGATTATCTCTATTCTATTCCTGTATCTAATTCTGGTAATGGTGGCCTCTTGGAAAGCTGAAAATTTGCTTGGCCAGCCCCTGGTACCGAGATGTCCATTTTCCCCTGATTTAACCCAGCCTCTGCCTGCAAAATGCACACAGAAATGGTGATATTTGTGTGAACAGAAGCCCCATGCCTGTTGTCCAGTAATTTATTTTTATACTACCGGTAACAGGTGTGCCTAGGAAGAATCATGTCAAAACTAATTTACTCTAAAAGCACCTGAGCACAGCTTAAATAAATAAACAAACAAATCAATGATCAGTCCCCAAGGTTTACAGCAGAAATCCTCTGCCTGGCTGGGGATAAAAATAATAAATCTATAGAGCAGCAGAAGAAAGGAAAAAAAAAACCAAAAAGCAACAAACCCCAGTGACCCTAGAATGCACTATTGTCTTTTTTTTTAAATTTCTTTTTTACTTCAGGTCTGTTTCACTGTTGGCAGTCATAATGATGACACCATCTCTACTTACATTTTACATCCAAAAAACTGTAACAGCATGGGAGTTCTGACCTGTAGTTTCTCCAAAGTCTTGTGGACTCAGGCCCTCTAATGTATTCCATGTATTTTGGTAGACTCTAGGTAGTTTTTATGAGTGCCATACTCTCCCTTTGTGCTTCTTGACTTTGTTGTTTGATTTTTACAGAGTTTGTGCATGAGTGGCTTCCTGCTCACAGTGGTTTGCACTTTTCAAGTATCCTCTGACATATTTGAGAAAATTCTCCCTGCTGTTTCCCAAGAACAAATACCCTGAGTTTCCAAAACACGGAGTGAGCATCAAGCTCATTGTTCAATCCCATTGTTCACTATTCAGCATGAAGTGCTGCCTCCAGCTGAGCTTACAGACCTTCAGCTGAGTCAGAGGACATCTGCTGTCTAATAAAAATTTCACTTCTTAATATTCTGCTGATCTGGACAGGGTGCCAGGGAAACACTGGCAGTGAGCAGCAGCTCCAGTGAGAACATCACAGCCAAAATGCTGCTTCAGGACACAACTATGTCTCTCTGTTTGCTTTAGAATTTAATTAAGAGGCAATTCTAGTTCATAAGACATTACACTACAAGGCTGCAGATTTATTAGGCAGACATTCAGTAATGTGATTGAGTGTTCTTGTACACAGTGGATTAACTACAAGTGTGTTGCGCCAGGATGACTGAAAAATTGAAAGCTTATTTATTTCACCCTGCTGCTGGAGTCCCTGGGTGAAACTTTTTCAATGGGCTGTGCAGGATTGAAATTTCCTGTGATACAGTGCTCACAATTTTTTATGTATAGTGGGTGTCCTAATTTTTTTCTACTTCAGCTTTTTAAGTCGTTTGAAATCTAATGAAAGTGGTCAGAGATTGTCTGCTTGATACAGGATGTGTGAGTAGAAGGAAAAACAAGTCCTCAAATATAGCAGTCACTCAAAACTTCATTCTTGGTCAGAAATGAGATTGCATTGTGGGCAAAGCTGTATTTGCCCTTAGAAAACACACTTTTTTCCTTTCCCTGCCTCTTACCTCTAGGCTCACCTTCAAGGTGTCTAAGGATGAAAAGCTTCATAAGTTTAAGAGAAACTTCAGAGAGAAGCTCACAAGCCTCAGTATTCTTTCTTTCGGAGCAGAGACAAAAATAAACATTTTCCTATTGTCAGAGAAGAGAGTTTGTAGCATCTGGTGTGCAGGAGGTGCTTCCCCCAGCAGGCACTCCAGGCTCCAGCAGAAGGGGACTTCAGACCAAGGTCCCCAGCCTTTCATCTCATGCTCACTGTTTCACTAACCATAATCTAGCCAAGAATGACCCTTTGCAACTCCATCCAAACTCTGAGCTAGCCAAGATCTGGTGATGAAAAAATATTGAGTATATTTCAGTCATAGCAGCAGATGCCCACCCCAGAGTAAGAAATGCAGACACTGTTTCAGCACAGTGTCTGTGCTCTTCCCTTTCCCTCCTACCTAAGTAACTTCAGAGCTTTTCCCAGATGATTTCTGGATGGATTGCAGCACTCAGCTGTGCAACTTTTCCCAGAAATCTCCCCTCTCTGGCATCATTTTTAGTAACTGCCATGCTAATCATGCTCTGTCAAATATATCTCTAGAAGTGCCTGACAAACTTTTCTAAAATACCATAACCTAGTTGGAGGAAGCATCGCTTCTTATGGGGGGTAGACAGGTAATTTGTGCTGAAATCCACATTCAGCATGGGACTGTTAATGGAAATTAGAAAGAAAATATGGATGTGAACATCACTACCATGACTTGATGGGAAAAGAGAAACGAATAAGCTGTGTTGGACTCTCCAGATTTACAGAATAGAAGGAAATCACTCCTGCTCTTCCACCTAACCCATGGCAGGAAACTGGTGTTGCACTTATTGTGCTGTCCAAAATTCAGCTTCTGGTAATGGGCTAAAGTCTTAGCTGATATTATTATGACCAAGTAACTCTCTCTGAGAGTGTAAATCTTTGTTCTCTTATCCAGAATATGAGTCCTGGTCCCTGTGGAATAATAGTTTTATCCAATTTGCTGACACAGGAGTAAAAGTTACTTATATCCATCCGTGAGTACCTTTTGGGAGAGGTAAATCGCTAATGTAGGAGTTTGTGAGGATTATTGAGGGGGTGAGGTGGACTGTGGGCTTGGCTTAGCAGGTGTCACTCACTCCCTCTGGAAGATGCACAAACAAAAGTGAGGTACCCTGGTGAAGAAAGGTCCTCTGAGAACAAGGTGATTAGGTGAACTGTGAGGAAATCCTCTGCAGGTGAGAGCTGAGGTTCAATGATCAGTCTGAATTGTTTGGAGGGTTAGGGCTGACATCTCTGACAAGTGAGAAGAGCTCACAGCACATCCCTCTACATCGTCCTCTGGTCTGGATGGAAGGTGTGGCTGGGAAAAAGGACTGTTCTGCAGTTCCCTGTAGGGAAACATTTGGACACCCTCATGATTTTCTTGTTACTCATCTCCTTCTGGGGAATCTGGCAGTGAGGCAAAGACACCAACCTGCAGTGCTTGCTGCAGATGGCTCCTATGTATAACAAAATTCAGTGAAAAGCGGTCAGTGTTCAGAGCACCCAGAAAATAATGCAAACTGACTGGTTAAATTTGGGTTGGATTACACCAGAACATTATCCAGGCAGTGCAGCTCTCTTCAAAACCCAGCACTTTCCCGGAAGTGCCAAAACATTGGTGACACCAGGAGGGATGGACAACAAGATTTCCACAGGTGAAGCCTGTGGTTATAAGCACAAAAGGTCTCCTGATTGTCACAAGTGAGGGAAAAAAAGAACACAAAACCTGAAAAGGGTAGAAATGAAATAACTCTGGAAATTAATTTAGCAACCACTGTGGAGCTTTGTTTTTGCCAAACAGACATGAAACAAACCAACCAACCAACCAACAAACCAAACAAGCTCACAGATTTGTTTAACAAGTATAAGGTTCAATGGACTGAATTTGATTAATGCCAGTTTTTGTCAGCGGAGAATCTGCCAGTGACACCAACAGTGACTGCATTTGCTACAGCAGTACTTGTGTGCAATGGGAAACCCAAACCACGGAGAAGAGTTTTGGAAGTTTCTGACTTCTGCCTTGTGTTTCTCTTATTCACCCTTTGTCAGCATTAAAGGCCATGAATTTTTGTATTTTTTTTTTATTTCTGTGAAGTAAAATTAATTGAATTCACACATTTCCGATGCTTAACCTGAACTAAAGTTATGGCTTTACACAGAAGAGAAATGTGACACCAGAGTGAACAAATGGTCATGAAGGTCATTGTCCTGTCTAACCACCAGGTTTGGACCTACCTGTAAATTTTGGATTTGGTTTATTCTCATAGCAATAAACACTTGTAATGTTAAAACTTCCATTGCTATGGAATAGGAATGATTCTGTGTGGTTTTAGACAAGGAGCTCAAAGTTTCTCCTAATTTCTCCTGACTCTGAACTGGAGGAGGAAGGAATATGATTTTTAACTCATGAACATTTTCTCAGGCTTCTAAAAAATTTATTGTAGAGAAAAGGGCAAAGATAGGAGAGAAAATTAACTAAATATAGATGAACATAATAAACCCTTCTCTTTCTTTCCAAATAGCCTTTATCTTAAGCTACAAGGAACCTACACAACATTATGTTAATTGTCTTTTGTCTGATGGCTGCACTTCACTGGTGCTAGGAGGGCTGTTCAAGTGTTAAAGATTGGTTTTCTAGGGCTGTTTGAGATGCTCCTGCACAAACCTCTCTGGTCTCCTGCTGCACTGCAGGAAGGTGTTTATACCTGTCAGGCCATTCCAGCCAGCTGTGTGAAGAGAAATTAAACCACCAGATTAGACAGCCCTACCATTGCTGTTTGGCTGATGGGTCATTTCCATTCTCCCCTGGGACTAAAGCATTCAGAGGTCTTTGCCAAGAGAAGCACAGCTTTAGGCTGAATGCACAACAGCTCAAGTTTCTTATTTAATGTGTAATTTTCCGAACCAGGTCTCTAGTTCAATGTACTGGTGGATGTGTTCATTCTCTGGCTCCTTTGCCCCAACTTCCATTTGCAAAGCATGGGATTCAAGGCTTGTTCAATGAAAACAGCAGGTTCTCCATTTGAGGACACCCACACATGCTAATCAAAGCATCAACAAGTTCAAGGGAGAGCAGAGAGCTTTTCCATGTCTATCAGTCCTTCCAAAGCACATATCCATGTTCTTGGTCTATGGCTCCGTTGAATGCAATCACATTAAAGAGTAATGAATGGTGTGGGCAAACCTAGCAATAAATACTTACTGTTGTTTTCCTTCTCTGTTTCTTCCACATACATACAAAATGGGAAAAAATTCCAATGCCATTCAACCCCATGTTGAAAACCTCCTGCCAATGATGTCCAGCTCTTTTCTGACTTAGAAATTCCTCCCTGGGCTTTAAAGCTGACCCAGATAGCTGGGATCTGTGTTGTGAATATTCTGGGAGTGATGCTCTCCTTTAGAGGGATCATGCTTCGTTTTATAACTCCTTTTTTACCCCTCTGATCTGTCAGCAGTGTTTTTCCATACTGCCTCCAAGGAAATTTGATCAGCAGCATTTGGATGCCCCATTGCCCTGCTCCCTCTGTGCTGTGGATTGGCAGAGCTGAAGGGAGAGGACTTGAACAGAGCAGTACTGAAAATACTGCCAGCATTTCTCCTGCTGTGATCATGGGCTTACCAGAGTGGTGAGGAATAAAGAAACAGGAAATAAAAAGAGAACATGTTCTGAGTATTTATGAATAGGTGTGTGGCACAAGCAGAGTGCCAGAAACATGGAGTCAGAATTGTTCAGGTTGGAAATGACCTGTAAGACCAAATCCAGCCACTAACCCAGCACCACTATCTCACATTCACCACTAAACCATGTCCTCAAGTGCCATAGCTGCACGTTTGTTGAACACTTCCAGGGCTGATGATTCTTCCCTTTCCCTGGGCAGTCTGTTCCAATGCTTGACTACCCTTTCTGTGCAAAAAAAATATCTCTTCTAATATCCAATCTAAACCTCCAATGGCACAACTCAAGGCTGTTTCCTCTCATCCTGTCACTTGTTTTCTGGGAGAAGAGACTGACACCAACCAACCTTACCCCAATGTCCTGTCAGGGAGTTGTAGAGAGTGAGAAGGTCCCCCCTGAGCTTCCTCTCTCCAGGCTGAGCCCTGCCCACCTCCCTCAGCTACTCCTCATCAGACTTCTGCTCCAGATTCTTCCCCAGCTCCGCTGTCCTTCTCAGCACACCCTCCAGCCCCTCAATGTCCTTCCTGAATTGAAAGCTCCAAAACTGAACACAGGATTTAAGATAGTGTTCCATACCAGCTGGAAGACAGACCTATATTTTCCAGGAAATAACCCAAATACTGGCATGCTTTATGAACACTGAGCCATCACAAGTCAGCTCCACACATGTACAGATATAAGCATGAGAAAATTCATTTCCTGGATGTGGAAGCTAGTCTTGTTAAACTGCCCTAAGTTTGGGTCCTCAGAACTTGCTGCCTTTGAACATCCTGAAGACTGGAAAAATGTGATTTGGTATATTAGAAGCAGTAAAGTGTTTTCTCACTCTATAATTTTAGGAATGTTTACTTCAGGAGTTTCCTGTGAGCAAGAAGGGAGAGATGTGTCCTTTCAAGAGACCACGCCACCTGAACCTGGTTGATCCTCACCCTCTTCACTTATTGTGTGGGGATCCTAAATTGTCTCCTTAGCATCCTTAATCTGTGTGCCTTCAGTCTGGGTGTTGACAATATCTTCCCAAGCAATCAGGCAGGATATTGTCTTTCTCCTGACAAAACTCTGTGTCTCCAGTGAACAGATCTTAATCTGTTGGTTTTTGCACTACTCTAGCACCTTCAGTAGGGAGCTGATACTTTATTTGAACAGGCCAAACAACACACTGGTAACACCAGAAAGGTGATGCTCTGAACTGCAGAGACTTCCTAGAACATGAAATAAATAAAGAAGGAAAAAAATTCTCTTGTCCTGCTAATAGACTGTCTGCTACCCACATGGGTTGTTCCAAACAAGAAGGTACGCTAAGTGGAATTTTAATCCAGTCCAGAGCAAACCTCCTGACATCTGCAAGAATGTTAGAGGACACAAAGGATGAGAAAAGGAACATTTGAAATGAAAAGGTTGTAAATGTGAGGGGTGATGTTTGACTAGACTAAATAACACCACTGTTGGAAAATCCTCTAGTGGATTTGATCTTGGCCTGCATCTGTATTTTATCTCTGTAACATGAAGCTACAGTGGACAAGGAGTTTAATTCTTTTCTTAGTACTGTCATGATTGCAGTGGAGGAGATATCTTTAATCAAAGGGGAATCTACTTACCTTGCTAATTTTGCCTTCTTAAGGTACACTCACTCACTGAAACTTGGTGAAACCTCCATTGCATTTAAAGGCTACCTAAGAGCTCTGAATGAAGAGTGTTAATAAATGAAATAAATGTTAATGATCATACTGAGTCATTTGTGTGTTCAGCAGGGCCATGAGCCTTTCCTCCCTCAGAGGCTGTGGCAGAACTGAGCCATTTCCTGGACTTTGTGACAATTCAAACACATACATAAAACAGCTACAACAAAAAGGCATTTTTGCAGCTCCATATGAATCTCTTGGTTGCTGGGCTGGCAAGGTTTGATTTCAGCTCCAACTTCTTTAATTACTTGGTTCAGATCTTCTGAAGTGGAAAATGGCAGGCACCAGACTGACTGCTCTCAGGATTCACTGAAATTTAATCTCTTGTGTTCCTCCACAAAAGTTGTGAGGAAGATTCTACAATGGAGAAGCTAAATAAGACAAAAATTCCATTATTACACTTCTCCTGATAAGTTAAATAATCATGCCTTATAGCACCTAACTTATAATCAATGATTCCCTGAAATAAAGATTTCCTCTTGCAGTATTTAACTCTGTAAAGAAAAGAAAAGAAGAAAAGCAAAAACTGGAAGGAACATCTGTGTTTCAAATAGTCTTGGGAGATAGGATCAAAGTAAAAATTTTTGACTGTTGCATGCCAATATTCTTCCCTGTACCGCCTGAATCTCATTCAACCATACAACAATGGTAAAGACACATTCTGTTTCCAAATCCATTTTCCTCACATCCTTGAATGGATATTCCACAATCATTAAAAACGAAAGATGGATGCAAAAATAAATTCTGACATAACAAACAGATCTTTGCTACAGGAGGAAAAGAAAGGTCTGTAACAGCATATCTCTGCCTTGTGTCAAGGAAGCTGCTATTGCTAATCAATCAAAAATTCTGCTGTCAAATGAATTGGCAGTGTCCATACAGGTAATGCATCAATACCAGCTTTAAACAGGTGGGGTTTTTTTACACAAGAAAGGAAGAAAACACCAAGATGTCTCTGCCTGAATCCTTTCCTGTAAAAGTGCCCAAGTTGTTCATGAGTTATGTATATTAATTTCCTGCACAAGTGCAGGTAGAGGTGGGGAAGATATTTCAAACAACAAATGTAATTTTGCTGTAGTTATTGATTTATTTTTCTCAGTCATGTTTTTTATAATTTCCCTTTACTATAATTTTCTGTAAGAAGCAATATTTTGAAGTATAAGAGTTTCATTCATCTCTTCCAATAAATGTATATTTCCAAGTAGCTGATTGCTGTATGAATTGACTCAAACTATTGATTAGAATACTTATTTTTATTATTCTTTTGTGCGTTCAATTTAAACCAAAGTATTCAAAAATGCTACACATAAGTTTAGAAGCTGCACGTGTTCAAATCTAACCCTTCTATGCTTGGACTTCTAAAGTCAGTGCAGGTTCATTCTGGCTGTTTGTTTAAGTTAGATTGAAGGATATAGACACAAGGCTTTGACACAGAGTCTTTGGGGAAGGGTTTAAACTTCTGATGAGTTAGTAGAGAGCTACAGGAACAGGGCTCTGATCTTGGAGGATCTTCATCTACAAGTTTTGTTTTTCCTTTGTCAGAATGGTTCCCTTACACTTGTCCAAGTGAAATGAGCTAATATTTGTTAACCTTTTCAGTAATTTAATAATCTGTGTTTACACCATTCCTTCAGGATTGTTCACATCCATACTGAAAGGTCACCTACGCCATGCAAATCTCATGTCAAATTAAGCTGCCCTTGTTTTTCGTAGAGGGAACAACTGTGTGGTTGGCAGTTCCCTTCTGCACTCAAACCCCTGCTGGCCTGGCAATAATTTCCTGATAATGTGTGATTATCATCATTAACAACTCCAGCCGCATTTATGGGATCCAGATGGCAGAGGAGTTGAAGTTTCCTGGCATTACTGCACACTCTTAAGGTGCAGACAGTGCTAAAACGCTCTTCAAGCAGAAGCAGGAGATGAGGTTAGAAATATGAAACTGAAGAAGCTGTTGCTTAAGCCTCTTCTAAAAGATACAGAAAGTTTATATGCTTATCAGATTAACAGCTTTTGCATCACTACAGTTCCAGGGGTGTTTCTATTTGACTTTCAGGTGAACCTGAGATTCCTTAGCTACTGAAGGAAGCTGTTCTGGGAGAGATAAGCTTGGCTCTGCCCCATGGGTCTGCGTATCTGGTGTCTCAGTGCCCCTGCAGACCTGCTAAATCACATATTGATTTCAGCTCTGGCTTATCTCTGAGGCGTGAGATGGATTCAGAAGATTTTTCAGATGAAAGAGTAAAATAATTTCTTACCTTTCATAAGTACGAGGTAGAGGGGGAACAGAATGGGCAAAGAGGCAGAAAGCCCCAGTGGCAAAATAGACAGTGCTGTGGGGGCATGGCCTATGGTCTCACCTCACATCCTTACCACCAGCAACAGGCTCCAGCATCCACAGCTGAATATAAGACAGGGCAATAAATCCAGCTAGCAAAATTGTTTTTGACAAACACTGTCTTGTTTGGAAAGCATGTCATCCATTTAATTTATTCCAGTGCTCACTGTTGTGCTGTCTGGCTGGTTTATAAGCCATTCTACACCAATTTTATCTTGTTTCTAAGAGCTCAGGGGAAATGAGGTCTCCTGTGGTTTGCTTCACCAAATATGACTTGAAATTAGAAGAACATTTTTACCTTTCCACAGCCATTTCATAATTGTTTAATCAGATTTATTAATAAATATTGTTAAGCAACACAGAATTTCCCTATTCCAGTGTGTATTGTTTTGAATACACACCCATGTGCCCCAAATATATATGTACTCTTAAACTGGTTAAATTCACAGAACACCTTTGGGATGTATAAAGCTGTTACAAAAGGTCCTCCAAAACTTTTTTGGACATATGCAATAATATATATACTGCCTCAGTAGGAGTGCTGAAACATCTTGTGTCACAAAGAACTTGGCAAACATAAATCAGGCTTAATTGCCTAATCAGAATTACTTTAAGACTTTTGCTATTTTACTGTTTATTTTTGCACTGTTTTTACAGTGCACTGAAGACACAGTGTGAAGTTTATTCTATTCCCAGTGTTGGCTTGGGGTTTTTTTTTGTTTGTTTGTTTGATTTGTTTTTTGGGATGTTTTGCTTTGTTTCCCATCAGTTATTTCAGGCTATGACACTGTGCTCTGAAGTGCTGCTATTGTCTGCCTTTCACAGGACAAAGCCACACCAGAAGAGATTTACAGGAGGTGTCTTGATCAGAACAATCTGTCAGACTTGATACAGCTCCTTCAAGGCTCTGAGTATGACTTAAGTGCAAAAAGAAATTACTGAGCCCACTGCAGCAAATTGACTTAGACTGAAATCAGTGGTGCACTAACAAAAGAGAGGAGTCTTGCAGAGAGGAAAGACCTGAGTGAACCCAGATAGATGACAATTAGGGAGAAAATCGAAAAGAGAGTGTTGCTTACTGCTGGTTTAAGCTGAGGGCACTGAGGATTATTCCATACACTGCACTGGGATTAAAGGCAGGCTTTGAAATTGGAACAGAAAATTTGCCTTACTGAAGACTGGAGCAGCTTTCCTAGTCAACAATTATCTCTGGCAAGAGGAGTAAAACAGCTCTAGAGAAGGAAGGAAGGAAGGAAGGAAGGAAGGAAGGAAGGAAGGGAGAAAGGAAGAGAGGGAGAAAGAAAGAGAGAGAGACAGAAAGAGAGACAGAAAGAGAGAAAGAAAGAGAGAAAGAGAGAAAGAGAGAAAGAGAGAGAGAGAGAGA
>VZRZ01003362.1:132302-144437 GCA_013398175.1 Climacteris rufus | reverse complement strand
GAAAGAAAGAAAGAAAGGGAAAGGAAAGAAAGAAGGAGAGAAAGAAGGAAAGAAGGGAAGAATGCAGGAAAGAAAACGAGAAAGAAAGAAAGAAAGAAAGAAAGGGAAAGGAAAGAAAGAAGGAGAGAAAGAAGGAAAGAAGGGAAGAATGCAGGAAAGAAAACGAGAAAGAAAGAAAGAAAGAAAGAAAGGGAAAGGAAAGAAAGAAGGAGAGAAAGAAGGAAAGAAGGGAAGAATGCAGGAAAGAAAACGAGAAAGAAAGAAAGAAAGAAAGAAATTGCCTTTTTTTCCATTTATGTCACCTCCAAAACTTTAACAAAGAGAAGCTTGGTTTTTCCAGGAACCTTGGACATCTTCATACAGATGGGGCAGTCTGCTTGCACTGTGTTCTGTCCTAAGTTTATTCCTAGCAAGAAGGAAAATAATGCATGGAGGCAGTGCTGCTTTTCTTCCACAAATGGATCCAGGAGCGAATGCTGAGGTGCACTTCAAAAAGGGGGAAATATATTTCAAAGATCGTGTGAGCCATTTTCCTCCAAAACCTACTTGCTCTGAAAAAAAGCCCCAAGTTTCCTTAGCAACAAACATTTCCTTGCCAAAGACTTGTTCTCCCAGAACATATCCATTATGGATTATTTATCCCATTACTTCTGTGCAAGACAATGATAACTAAAAGCATTCATTACTGCTAAGTCCCTACATTTGCATATTGTTTTTAGCTCTTGATTATATGAACAATAACACCCTTAATGGAACATAGTTCAAGCTTTTATTGTTGCAGTTAAGGTAGCATGTCAATGACAAATGACAAAAATCTCTTTAAAATACTAATGAATCTTTTACAGAACTTCTATCAAGAATGTATTTTTTGTTGGTGACCCCATAAGATAATGGAATCAATTAGTATTCTGTTATTCCTCCTAGCTCTCTGAAAGCATTTTACATCATTACTTTGTCTGAAACAGTTATTTATTTCACATTAGAGATAAGCAGTGCTTTTTACATGGCTAACAATAACTAATAGATGTTGATGTTCAGCCAAATTATTTTATAGACTCAAAAATTAAACATTTCCAGTCACTGTCTCTGCTTTTTCCTCTGTGAGGGAAAAACCATTAGCAAATACCTAAAGAGAATTTTTCCTCAGCTGAGCAGGAACCCTGGCAAGCTTCTCTGGAGCTGTTCAGAGACTGCAGCCTTGGTTTTATTTCCCAGTGACTGTGCCCAGCCTCTGCACCTCTGCACAGACACAACAGGAGCAGAGCTACTCAGGCTCTGTGGTCCTATTTGGATCCTACACAACAGCTAAAGCACTCCCAGGAATTGGTAACTGAGTTTGTAGTTCTGAGGACCAGGCAAAAGTAATTTGCTTTGCTTTCAGATTGCACTATTTCCATGCAATATGAAAATCTTCAAATCTTTAGATGTTTCCAGAATGGTTGAAAAGATGTGGTGGTTTTCCAGCAGGGGGAAAGGGAATCCCATGTTTGTCTGATAAAAGGACCTAAAGGTGGTTAATACAATCTCCAAGAATTTTCATGTTTTTCAACAATGACAAAATTTGCTGAGGGATAAAATACAGGTTTGGGACACGCCTGCACGGAAAGGGAATTTTTGAGGGAATTGCTGCTGAAAGCCACAAATAAAACTGTTTTGTATTCATGACTAAAGAATTTGCTAGCAATGAATACTTAAATAGAAAACTGGTCGTGTCAGCCTCTTCTGGATAAGGAAAGAAAATCGATGGGTACGTAGCTTGTTCCTTCTGTGAATGCAAAGCAAATTTTGCTGAAGGGCTCCCAGTCTCTATTCTCCAGTGGAAAACTTGCTAGAACACAAAGTTCAGCAATAGCAGAAAATCATAACTTTTGAGATGGTATTTTTGGTCCAATCTGAGAGGATTCTATTTTGAAGCAAATGGAAAGGATACGTGGTGTCAGGAGTGGCCGTGGCTGCCCCAAGGGACCAGTGCTTGGACCTTGGTGTGGCTCCTCTTGAGATTGGACCTGTCCCTGCCTTAGCAGTAAAGATATTTTGAAATCAAATAACTAGAAAGCTCAGTTCTGTAGTCACCTTATCAGTATGGTTTTTTGTTGTCATGACCTTTTTCCCCTAGTTTATAAGAAACCAAAAAGTACTAAACAGTGAGCAGTGAGAAGTGTCCTAAATTTGTAGGACTTAGGTGATGCCTACTTTTGTTCAGAACACCTGCCTTTCATGAGAAAGCATCACCTATATGATGGAAAGCAAAAGCAAAACGTATTTTATTTATTTATTCACTAAAATCTCCAGCTTTTTGGAAACAATTCTGCAGGGGACGTGCATGGCAAAGGCCAATACTGTCTCACACTTCAGACTGATAAAAGAGGCAAAGAATCCACCCCTGACTTGTCCAAAGTGGGGAAGATGAAGCAAAGTTTCAGCAGGAAGTCACTGCTGCCAGTCACAAAGTTTTCAGGTTGCCCCGGGAGCCACAGGTGTGGCATCAATCTGGCACCGAGGCAATAATGACTGAGGCAATCGCCAGGCACAAGGGAAGAAAGGCAAACCACTCTGTGGTCTTGTAGGGCAAGTCTTGCTCCTGTGTGGTGAAAAGGCAGCGTCTTTAATCTGTACAAGCCATAGCAAAACAAAACAAAAAAACCCACAAACAAACCAACAAAAAAACAAGAACAAAAAAAAAGCAGTCTCGAAAATAGTGCAGTTATAGTTAAGACAAGGCAGGGGAAACATTACTTAATTAAAAGATTAATGTAATATTTTCTCTTTTAATCTTTTCAACATGATGTCCCAAATTAAATGCTAACACAGATGTGTAAACCTATGAGAAATGAAGAAGGAAAAAACCTAATAGGGAACTCAGATATGCCACAAAAGGTTTTATTCCATGTCTTCAATTCACATTCCTGTCATTTTGCCAGATTCCGCTGTGGCTACATAGATACTTTCTATTCTATTAACATGAGTTAATGAATGAATATCTAAAACAATTTCCCTGCAAGTGCATCTGACCTCACATCGTGATTTGAAGCTCAGAAATGTGAGGTTTGTTGCACTGGTGATGTCTATTGCAACTGGCAGCAAGGGTAGAAGCTACTAATCACTTCAAGATTTGAAAAGCACAAACCTGTGAAACTGGTTGTGTCTTTTTGGTGGTGTTTTGTTTTGTTTTGTTTTGTTTTGTTTTGTTTTGTTTTGTTTTAGCCAGGTTTGTATCTCCTTCAAGGAAAGGAAAACCCTTGAATTAAGAAAGCTTCCTTCAGTCCAGGAACACTACTGCAGTTCAGTGTAGCATTTTGTAAAGAAATACTTTGCATATTTGGGACAACACCTATAGAAAGTGTTTTGTTGAGGTTGTTGATCCATAGAGGGGAATAGCTGAATACAGAAAAATAAAGAGAGATACAAAACTTTTTTTTTTTCCTGTCTCTTGAATTTCCTGTCTCTTGAATAAATTCTCTTGAATTTATACACCTTTAATCAGCTGCAGATGAGGTTGGTCACAAACAGCCCACAACAAGATAGTGTATGATAATATTCCTGGCATTTATAGTAAGTGAAAATTTAGAAACAGAATTATAGGAAAAAGGGTAATTCCCCGATTGTGAATAGATTTGGCAGTTCCTTTAATACCAATGTTAATAACAATATTAAATATTAAAAATATCAATTATAGTATATCAAGTAACATCAGAATAATTAATTCCTAGTATTTGCCTACTTTACTGGCAAAAGCTGGAATTCTTAAAGAAAATAGCTACCCACTAAATTATTACTCAAGAAGAACTAAGGTTATCACATAGTTTTAATTAAGCTTGTTGTCATCTGAAATCCCAAACTCAATCTTTGATAAATTTAAAATGCCAGCACAGATTTTTGTTTGCATTTGGGGTTTGGTTTTTGTTTGACTTTTTTTAAAATTGTTTTTGTTGTGTTGGTTTGATTTTGGTGTAGTTTTTGATATTTTTCAGTCCATATTTTGACACAGGACATGAATTCACCAAAATACTTGTGTATGGAGCAAGTATTGAGTCCAAATTTTTGGTTTGTGGATTTGATATATTAACCTCTTCTGAGATCAAACAGAGCTCCTTGTGAGTACACCCAGTGCTGTCCTGATATTCTCTGATGCCAGCACAAAGGAAGGTTCAAAGATGTTTTCAAACAACCTTCATGGCTAATTGAGCTAACTTCAACTAATGATTTTCAAAGTCCTCTAAAGAAATAAAATACCCACAACCCACTAAAGACTCAATGCTAAATAAAGAACACAGTCCCCATTCTTGCTGCAAATGAAGAACACTGCTAATGGATGAGCTCTGTTCTTCACCCACTGAAATCAACACTAAGATTTGAAAATAATGGGATATATTGATGTCTTAGAGCCGATGAAAAAGGAGATTTGAGTTGTGTTGCAAATTTTCTTCTCCTTCCCTTAAATTATTAAAAAAAAATCTGACAAAGAAATTTAAAAAATGATGTGATAACATGGAGAAGTTAAATCAAAATATAAGTAATATTTAGAATGACATTATTTCAAAGACACTGAACATTTTGAAAAATACGTATTTTGTTTCACTTGATAATTGCTGCATTAAGTACTTTGATAATTCAGGTGTCAGAGAGCTATTGCAGTGAGAGCAAAAGCAGAAGGAAAGAGTGAAGAAACATCAAGCACATCAAATGGCACATATAACTGCGTCACACAAAAGGCAGAAGTCTAATTGAAAATAAAGGAGCTACGCAGAAAAAGAAAATGTTTTAGAAGCTTTGTAATGATGACAACATATCTTTCTTGTCTCCCTCAAAAGTCATACTTTGCATTGTCGCTGGTGTCATATGCATGTCAGAGTAAATCACTGGCTTGTTCTTAAAATAATAAATATTTTATGTAATATTTTTATATCCTAAAAAATAATATTTTTGTGCAGAGTGTCACATGTGAGGGCTTGCAGACGGAGGAACAGTGTGCCTGAGGGGCATTTGTGGGGTCCCAGATTCAGCCTTGGCAAATCAGAAGCCTCAGCCCCTTCCAAAGAGCCAAGGGACAAGGCCCTGGTGTGCAGTGTCCCCTGAGCCTGGGGCTGGCAGTGGCAGCAGCCTCAGCTCCCTGTGGAGCTGTGTTCTGTCCAGGTCAGGCAGGAGGGAGCTGCACCAGACTGAGGAGCAGGAAGCCCGTGGGAGTTTGGCTGGGCTGGTGTCTGGAGCTCAAACTGCAGCACAGAGGTGCAGGGAAAGCCAGAACCCAGCTGGGCAAGGGATGGAGCCCCCCAAGGGGCCCGGGCTGGAAATCTCTGACAAACAGCAATAGAAGTAAAGCTTCTTCTCTGTTTCTGCATCACAGGCAGGGTGTTCTGAGAGATGGTAGGGGGGAACAAGCCCTGATGTGGTGGTGTCTGACCCAGCTGAGCCAGAACCCAATGTCTGCACTGAGTGAAGCAGGGAGTGATGACAATGGGATGCTGCCTTTGGCAAGAGACAAGAATGCCTACCTGCCAAAAAATCCTGCTGTCTTGTGAGGCTGAACTTCCCATTAGGTGGCCAAATCCAGGACACTGAAGAGAGATCTGATGCTGTGGATGTTGAACTTTTGGCCCCAAGGGTCTCTATGCCAGGGCTGTCAAAGAGGTCCCCCTGGAAGGCACACTGCCCACACCAAGCAGCCTGACACATCCTGAAAAGGCAGCTCTGTGGCTGCAGGTGGTGGGAAGAGATGGGGGGAAGGCAAGCTGGAAAGTTGGCTGAGATTTGGAGGAGGTGGGATGGTGATTTCTGTGCGGGAGGCAGAACCTGGGTGTTCTGGGGAGCACAGACACAAGGAGAGATGGTTCACAGGACTTGTGTGCTGCAGAGAGATGAAGGCAGCTCTGCAGCAGGAGCATGTGGCAGAGCCAAGAGGAGATGTTCTGCTCTTCCAGCAGCATGGCTCCATTGCAGGAAGCTTTGCCTCAGCACTGGCAGAGATCCAGGTGGCAGCCTGGACGAGAGTCCAGCAAACCTGTGCTGGGAAAGGCCTGCTTCAGGCCACTTGCTGGACAAAGCCTTCCTCCAGGAATTAGAGCAAACCTGGTACCTGCAGGTCCTACTGTGACCTATGCTATGGGAAAGGTGGAGGTTGTGGTACTTAAGACTGTGGTTTGGTGGCAGACAAGGCACCAAATGTTTGGTTAATATTTGGACTCAATGGTCTTAGAAGTCTTTCCCAATGCAAATGATTCCTTGAGGTACTGCCTGAGCCTGAGTCTCATTTTGGAGCCATGAGAACTCTCCTTTAGGCTGCCAGGGTCCAAAGTCCCGTGGCAGAGCTTGTGGGAGTGAAGTATAAATCCCTGGAGGGAAAACCCAAAGCTGGAGAGGGCTGTAGGGAGCTGGACCTCTCCAGGTCAGTGGGAGCAGCTGGAGATGCCCTGATAGAAGCACCCTCTCAGCACCATTCTCTACTGGCTTGGGACTGCAGCCTACCTGGATTTAAGCAGCTTCAGGGGTGATAATCCTGAGGGGCTGTGGTCCATGGAGGCCCCACACTATGGAGGAACACTAGTGGGGACATGGATCCCATGCAGGACCCCACTGAAGCAGGGGTCAGAAGAAGCAAGGAGCAGAAGAGGCAAACAAGCAGCAAGGGGTTGTCACCATGCTGAAGGGGTTTGGAGGGACTGAGCACTACAGACATTGAAGGGGAGGGATGTTGAGACTGAGGGTGGAAGAAGAGGTGTTTGAAGTTGAGCATGTGAAGGGAATGGGAAGATTTTTCTTATTTAATTATGTCTCCCTGTTTCCCCCAATAATTAAAGTTTATGTTACTAGATACCAAAATAAATTTTAAAAACTCCCAGGTGTCAGACTGCTCTGGCCATTACAGCACGACATGAAATCTTCCTTTCCTTTTCTTTCATTTCTATGATTGGCTTTCTTAGGTTCTCCTCTCTTTCAGTCTCCTCAGATTGCCATCGCTATCTTCTGGAAATGTTTGATAATTTCATCACCATCAGCCTTTAGAAAAATGCAGTAGCTTATGTTGTCTTTGTGAACAGTTTTTTATTTGTTTTTGCTTTTTCCAATTTGCAACAGGAATACCCTGTTAAGGGTTTTGGAAACCAGAAACCCACAATAGTATCACTTCAGGATAGACACATATTTGCTGCTAGCAGACTAACCAGTCTGATTGAGGCACTAGAAGCTTTAAAATTTTCACAAGACTCCCAGCCAGCGATGTAGATCCATTACCTCTATCTGTCCATCACAGCAAGTGAGTTGGAAGCATCTGTCTGGAGAAGGAGGCTTGCTGGTGGATATTTGTCAGCTTGGATGTGATTGGTGCTATCAGGGTGTCAACTTTAGCACTTGACAGCATTTCCATAGAAAGCAATATGTTTCCAGGCAACAATTTTATTTGTACAAAGGAAAATTTTTTTTCCCAAATACAAATATTGTATACAGGGATTGAGAATTTCCGGTAGTGTCACTGGAATAGAATGATAAATGCAAGGACTTGTGCCAGTTGTCAAAGGGAATGAAGTGATTGGTGCTGCATCTGCAGCTCTTGGAAGCTTTGAGAGTGACAGAAAGACCACCTGCACTGAGTGCTGCTAAAACACATCCCCACAGAGCTCTTGCTCCTGAGCTCTTTACAACCCAAATAGATAAGTCAAGATAAGAAAATATTTTTGTAACTGTTTTATAGATCGTAATTAAAAGCCAGACTTTTTATCTGTCACAGGGCTTAAGGGATTTAGCTTGGTTCTGATTTCAAAGGACTCCAAATTGAATCCTAAAACTGACTGCAATTAAGCTGTGATTTCACACATCTTCCAGAACTAGAAGTTCAGAGAACTTGTCAGAGACTTTTAATTCAGTATTAAAATAAATGAAATGTAATTAATATTATTTTTTCCCTAGGTTTGGCCATGAAATTATACATCTACATATCTGTTTACAAAGCTTAAATTTTAACTCCCTGAGAAAATGTTTTGAAGCCACGTTTCAGTCTGAACTCCATCTGTAAGCATTTGTAGAAGAAAGTCATATGCATTTCCTTTCAACTTGTCTGTATGAAAGTCTGTATGTGTAGAATACTTTCAAACAACAATGCTGAGATGAAGTCTATTTGTATGCCACTGGAAAACTGCTTTTGATGTAGCCAAAATCTCAGAGCAAACTTAAAAGAGAGTCAGAATCTTAATCCAGAGTTAGGTTTCAGTGTAGCAACAGCACCAGGCCTGTATAATGTGCTAATGAGAACTGCTCTGAAACTCACGTCTATTGTATTAATATTAATGGAAAACAACAAAAAAAAAGCCCCTCAATACTCAATATTGGTTAGACCTTTCCCTTCTCTGAAGGAATTTGTCTTGTAGCAGATGTTGAGCTGAACTTCCTTTAAATAAGCGATCATAATCTAGACAATCATTCTAATAGGCATGAGAGATATATCTTACATGATTTTATGTGTTCTGCTCTTGATTCCATCTCTACCTTTGCCTTCATACTTTGTTGTGGAAAAGAGCTACAGGATTTTGTTCTGCATTCTGTAACACACTTATGTTTATTTCCCTTAAGCCAGCTGCCTAAGTAATTACTGTATTTCTGAAATGTGCTGTAAATCCACCCAAATTACTGACTTTTTAGTTATTTCTTCCCACTTAAATTGTTAGCTGTGATGTTCAAACACGCCTCCATTAGTTTGGTTTTTACTCTATTAAGAGAAAAACAAAGAGAGCTAATAGGCACTGTGAAAAAAGAAAGTAGTAGTTACCATAGGAGGTCTTTCTCATTTTCTTTAAAAGTGGTCAAAAATCTGGCAGAACTTTCAAAGATTTTCCTTTATTTGTGAATGTTTAGCCCAATTATTTAACATACAGTCTCTCATGGAGTTTTAACTATGCTTGAAACCATGTGATGGGGATTTAAGAGAGATCTCTTTATGACCTGTGCAAAGAATATAAATATTTGAAATGTTCTGTGCAATTTTCACAGAATCACAGGATCATGGAAGAGTTTGGGTTGGAGGGGACCTTAAATACCACCTCGTTCCACCCCCTGCCATGGGCAGGGACACCTTCCACTCTCCCAGGTTGCTCCATGCCCCGTCCAACCTGGCCTTGGACACTTCCAGGGATGGGGCAGCCACAGCTTCTCTGGGCAACCTGTGCCAGGGTCTCCCCCGACCCTTACAGCCACAGGGGACTTATAAAAAGGGAGAATAGGGGCTTTTTACACAGGCAGGCAGCCCCCTCAAAGTACTGGAAGGCCATATAAAGTCCCTTTTCTCCAGGCTGAATGACCCCAGCTCTCTCAGCCTGTTGGCTGAGATGATGAGATCAATAAAAACACAATTTTTATATTATCATTTTAGTGTCTTTCTGTTTTCAGTGCTGCTGTTCTTACCTGTCTCTAATGGCCTATTTATTATTTAGTAATTCTACATTGCCCTGGAAAAACCCCAACCAACAGGTGTTTAGGTGAAAGATAGGCTCTTTGCTGCATTCTGTATTTCCTTTATTTTTAGTATTCTTCACTATTAAGGAAAAGAGAGCATAGTCTCTTGAACACATTAAGAATGTAAAAACTCAGTAGATTAACAAGAATAAGGAATAAATGGATTGTTTTGGTTCTTATGTTGTTAGTTTAAGTTACACAACAATATTAATATGGTAGAAGCAACTCATGCTAATGCTAAGTGTTTTCTTTGGGAGTACTGAGGGTTTGTCTCTTTTGGAGATAATTGTAAATTTGGAAATCGCAATGTGCGTAGACTAAAAGCTCATAGCATCCACAGTGAGTACAGCTCTATTGACATAAAGAGAAAGAAAAAGGAAAGGCTCTTAACTCCCCACTTTGTGACAAAACTGCTTTCAGCCTCTTTTGTACTTGTAAATAACAGTGAAGACAAGGACTTCTGAAAATCTTTATTTATTTATTTATTTCATTTATAAACATTTCCAAAGAGCTACCTTGCCTGAAACCCACACCCTCTGAAACTCTGGGGTTTTAGCATGCCTGAATACTGCACAAACTCCTTCAGCCACAGTCCCAAACCCAGAGACAGACAGCTCCACCTTTTAGTGGTTCATGGTTGCTCTCTCAGCACCCCCATTTCAGTTCCAAAGCACAGGCTTTTGAATTGTCCTCTCAAGCGATGCAGCCCCCTCTCTGGGAGCTTACAAATCACTCCAGCAGTCTGGTGTGAATTTGCTGGCTGGTGGGACCGACTGCTACTCCATTCCACTCCTTTCCTGGTTAGACTTTTTTTTTGCTTCCTCTTCTTGAAATGACGAAACATTTTTGTGAATGGCACATTAGAACAAAAATTGAACCTCGAGGTGTTAAATTCTAAATTTAAAACTGATGCTTAGGCAGTCTGCTACCAGGAGTATTCCTTTTGGCTTCAGCTTTAAATCCACATTAATTACCCTGAAATGAATAACTGCTTCTAGAGTTGCAGCAGTGGAAGATTTTGCTCTAATCTTTGCCATATTTTGACTGAAAAATCACAGCCCTGAATGTAAGTGTTAAATATTAATATTGAATTTAAATATACATGAAGGGAACTGCTTCCATATGTTCATATTATGAATCTAATTCCATTTTAGTAGAATGAGCCACAAAGAGTGGGCCTGTTTCACTGTACCATTAATCTGAAAATGCTGGTAGTGGAATTTAATTGCCTGCATTAAAATTTAAGGCTCACTTTCTATTTCTGTCTTTCAATGCAATTGGATCTTTTCCCTGAGTTGCAAATGCCAAAACCTATTTACATTGCATAAGGAATATAACCTTACACTCATGTGACATCTGCATCAAATTTCATGAGACATTCCCAAAGAAAGAGCTCCCAGGTCTGAAATGGGTAGATTTTAAGCTGTAGAGTTAGAAGAAGGAAAGGAGCAAAGATGTTAGTTCTGTATCATTAAAGTGAAAGGAAAATTGAGTTTGACATTAAGGAAGGGCTCAACATTGGGCGTCAAGGTAGTCAAAGACCTCAGGTCACACGGACAGATGGAAAGTAAACCAACTGCAGGCAACTAAAGATGGAATTAAAAGCACAAGGAAGCAAAGCAAAGGTGTTTGATGCTCAGTTTCTGAGATGGTGGAGAAAAACAGGCTTGATGGAAAAATACAGCAGCTGCCTAACCTAATGGAGATGCTAAAGATGGAACAGATTATCAAGTGTTGGGGAGCAAAACTCTCATCACCTGGGCTGCAAAAACCACCTAAAGCCTGTCTGTCCAAAAGATTGTCCAGTTCATTATGTCTTTTACGAGTTGGTCTGATAAAGCTCTCCACTTCTCCAGCAAACTCCATCTCTCCTATTTCCTCAGCCCATTCAGCCTTCAGGGCCTAAAATATTGAGATCTGAGGAAGGAAACAAAAGGGAATGAAAGAAGGCACCTGAAATGTTATCAGGCTGTGCCTGCTGCAATACCAGCTGATTCAGCTTGGATTGTTCTACTGACTAGGGTTGTCATAATTGATTCATTAAAAAAAAAAAAAAGAGAAGAGGAGGGAATGTGAAAATAGAGAAATGAAGAAACCCCAGATTTCTTACAAGGCGTGATAGGAAATAATGCTGTGGAACATAAAAAATCAATTTTTTTTACTTCTGTCTGTCATTGAAAGCCATATCTGTCCATATTCTGAGGCAGGTGATTTATTTTCTTAACCTATTTCTATAAAATATTCATTTTTTTCCCATGCTGGCACAGTGTCTGCAAGTTGTAGTTTATTAAAGATCCTACAAGTAAAAAAATGGCAGTAATCAATTTTTTAACAACAGTTTTTCCTCTGAAGATGATCAAACAGAGGTTGCCAGGCAGAAAAATAATATTAAAAATGCAAGTAAGAAATCAAAATCAAAATCAATTAAGCAAATAAATCTAAATGAAGCCTCTTAACCTCTTATTCTCAGCAACAAAATTGATCAACGGGCCAAGTTTATGCTTTTAAATGATAATTTTGCTTATTCATTCAAGAGTTCTTTTTCTTTGAGTCTTATCTTCTTTTCAGTAGCTCCTCAGTTTGCAGACTGCCAAGTAATGCAGTAACATGTTTACAAACAGCCTGACTTGGGTCCTGGTTTGTGTCATATTTCTTATGCATGGAAGGCATGGGAGGGAGCTCAGGGAACAAAAAAAA
>VZRZ01003362.1:75611-132256 GCA_013398175.1 Climacteris rufus | reverse complement strand
AAAAAAAAAAGGCAGGGAAAAAAGGCACCCTTTAAACCTCTTCAGCACAGACTCAGGGTGACTCGCTGTCAATGTGATGCCTAGAGTCTTTTTCTCTGTACTGTACTGCTGGAGACAAACTGGCCTCACCATGACACCAGAGAGGGTTTCTCTCCAGTGCAATGTTTCTGTTGTTTTAAGGAAGAACAGCATGAAGACCAGGTACCTGCCTTGTGCAGATTATGAGAGAAAACTGCTTTCCAGAGATATCAGCACTGACTCTCTGGACATGAGTGTTTTAGCACAGCACTGAAAAAATGTTTGATATCTTGATTTTAGGAGCTCTCACCTTCTCCAAAAAGCTGTAACAACCCTCAAGATCATGGGGGCTGCTCAGGTCAGGAACAGGACCAGGGAGAGAGGGACTTTGACATTGGTTCTGTTGCCTTGTCAGGCACAGTGCCAAAGACACACAGGATCACTCAGCTGAGGAGACAGAACCTTCCACTGCATGGGTGACGGAGAAATCCTCTCAAAACTGCTGCAAACACAAGGTACTACTAAGTAACAAACTGAGAACAACAGGGAAATGATGCAATTCAGAGCAACATCCCACTGACTCCCAATAACTTGGAGAGATTGCTCCAGTCAATCACTGGGAAGTGTGGTGTGTCAAAGCTGCCTTTCCAGCCCATTTCCTTTCATGGTTTGAGTTCTATGTTTCTATTGCAGCCCAGCATTATGGACATTTTTAATGTTGTTTTCAGGCAAGAACTGGAATAGGTACTGGGGATATACCTGGGAAAAGTCTGGTGGCCTTAGTGGCGTTCTTAGACACGATCAAAGGTCAAGTGCTGAAAATCTCACAAAGAGAAGAGGTGCTTGGCTAAGTCCCAGACTTCTGGGTTTTTTGCTGAGCTCGTGAGAGGGCAGTACCATTTCAGAAGGGTACAGCTGTACTGGGTCAGCCCTACAGGTCAATCTTACTGCAGGGATTTAATATCTGAATGGAAACCTGTGTTGAGGAATACAGTCAGTGCAGTTAGCTCAGTGTGTGTAAAAAGCCCAGGGGTTTCTTTGTTCACTGTCCCTCCTTGGAGGCACCAACCTGAGCCATTTTTTTTGTGATTGCACAATGATTCAATTATTTTAAGGACCTGAACATCTGAGACTCTGCTCTGGGAAACCTGGGGCTAAACCAGTAAGGAAATAGGATGTGACTGTGTAAGTGTGGGATATGTAGCTGTGAAGCAGCCTGGTCCTAGCTGAGGTGATATGAGTATGACTGCCAGAGTGGCTCCTGGAATATTTCATTAACACCTGCATGTTGCTGTCCTTGAAGCCTGTGGCCTGCAGCTCCATGATTGGAACAGCCCTCAGTGATGGGACTGTGTCTTCAGGAAGCAAAATCCACCTTGGCCTGTCCCTTACCCTGCGTGGGCCAGATGGCTCATTAAGGGCAGAGATTTAGTTTGGTGTTTGTGCTTCCACTGTGATGTAATTCAGAGTTCTGTTTCATAACAGTCCCTGCAATGTACAAGGCCAACAGAAAGGATCCTTGAATCAGGAGATTGTCATAGAAATTAATGGACAAGGTGAAAAGAAGAAGAAAGAAGACAAAGGTTCGCTCTGCTATGCATTTTCCAACAAGTCATCTCTAAAATTGGAGTTGTGTGGAGCCTTTTGCATTGTCAAGACAGAAAAACAAGAAGCAATGCGGCCACACAAACAAAACCAGGGTGTTGGGTTTTGGTCAAAAAGATTCACACCTGACTACTTTAGCACTGAATCAGCTCATAGAAGGTTTAAGAATGTCATTGCAATTGCTGCTTCCATGGATACAGAAAGTAAGAAACTGCAGAGAAAATCATTCCTGCTGTTCTTGTCTTAACTTTGTTGTTTCAGAAGGTTGCTTCAATATCTATAGTTAATGACACCAGCTCCTATTATTCTACTTACAGTCAGAATTATACAATAAGAGAAAATAACAACACGTATTTTTTTAAAAGGCCTTTGGTGAAGAAAGGACTGTGTGGTTTGAATGCAAATATGCAGTGACTTTCACCAGTTAGAGCAGCCCATCCTGTTGTGTTCTGGTGGTGGCTGTGTTGTGTAGTATTTGTATAAAGGCAAGGGGTTTTTTATGCATTGAAAGTGACAGCTGACTGATACAATAAACACATCCACAGCTTTAGGCCTGGTTATCAATGAAGACAGTAGAGCTTCCACTGAGCATGAACTCCAGGTCAGGGAAATCAATTAGTTGACAATAAGTGAAAAATATGTAAATCCTCGTGCAAATTATTCCATCTCTGCATTTGAATATCTTTCCTAAAGTATAACAAAAAAATAACCACACCACCTCTTACCACAAGGAGAATGTCATTAAAACCAGATACATGTACAGAATAACTGACTACAATAATTAGAATTTCCACAAGGCCGTCATATCCATGAAAACAACTGTGGACATGGAATATTTTATCATAGCAAGCAATATATCCATTTAAGTCAACACTCTGTCTAAGCTGAGCACTGCAATAATACTCTGATTATACATCCACCACTAGACTGGACACTTAGGGAGAGGGAAAAAAAATAGGGGGACAAAAAGTTTAAAATGCAGTAAAAATGATTATGTATTAGACAAATAAAGTATGATTTTTACACTTCAAATCTCTTCCCCATTCCTGCTTCATGAAAAATTATATTTCTGAAAATCTTGTAGCATTTATGTTTTGTGCTTTTCAGCCTACAAGCAGAAGGAAAACTCTACATTTGTGACACCTAATAGGTAGTAAATGGTATTTTTGTCTCAGCAAGATAGAATTCCTTTTGGTCTTTGTTTACTGTCATAAACTTGATTTGCAATTGCCTTCTCAGCTGAGCACCAAACCCATTTTTCCTCCTCGACTCCATTCACCGGGTAGTTGCTGAGTAATAATTTCAACAAGTTAAATTGCTAACATCAAACCAGACTCAGAGAGAGACAGATAGTCTTAGTTCTCTAGGACTATAATTTGCTTCTGTTCTCTAATTGTAAAATATACTTCAATGTCTCTTTTCCCTACAGCTCTGTAAGGGTACAGGGTTATTATTTATGATCCTGAACAATCTGCTCACCTTTGGCTTCCTGCTTGAGCCAGGGCTTGGCCAAGGTGACCTGCAGATGTACCTTCCAACTTCAGTCATTCTGTGGTTGTTACAACATGCATCCTGCTAATTTTGTTTGGTCTTACCTTTGAATTCAACAAGACTTAGGCCACTTTCAGTGGTAAATCCCTCAGAGCAAGCATAGTGTTTTAAAAGATGTGAACACGGGGAGCAGCTGCATTTTATCACAGCCTTGTGCTGTTTAATCTGTGCAAACAGAAAAACCAGAATTGCCCTACTTGTAATCAACATTCAGGGTACCTTGTTTCTGTTAGCATGGCAAATAGTTGATTTCCTATAGCAGCTCTCTGTAGTGGGTCACTTGGCTGAGAGTATTTTGCATGAGCTTAATTTTACACTGAGGTGCTTAAAGTCCCACCATGTTCAGAATAGTGTCTGAATGTATATTTAACTGTAAGTGTGTACACACACCCCTCATGTTTTTTAAAGTCCTGGGCTGTATTCAGACATGCTCATTGCAAAGCACTCTGTTAAGCAGTTTGTTAGGATGGAGCCACATTCTTTGTTTTGATCTTGTATGTGTTAGTCTGCTGATGATCAAAGAAAAACTCACTAAACAGCCTGAATTAAGTACAAAATCTGTGGGCATGGTTGAGACGTAAAGTTTGTCTGAGTTTGTTGTCTGCACGAAGTTGTTTTTGTGCACCTCAGTGACATTCTTGAAATGTTTTTTTCCTTCTGTTGGTCTCAAGACATTTCACTGTAGCTGAATAGAAAACTAGTGATTATAATATAGTATTTTAACTTTTTTTTTTAAAATACTTGTTTCCCAGCCACAGTGGCATATTTTAACCTCAACAGCTTGAGACATCACAGCCTCTCCCACTGGCACCCCACGGAATTCAGGAGGCACCACACACTGTGTCCCTGGCTTCCTGCAGACACCAATACCAGGATCCACTGTGGTCTGTAACTACACCAAGGCAAAACAAATGCACACCTAAGTATAAGTGCTCTACCTGGATTAAATGTTTCTAATTAAAAACTTGGTCATTCTGAGGAAAAGAAACCAGAAGAAACCGAAAGCCTGCTGTAGAAACATCTGTGGTACAAGACTTTCTACCAGCCAAATATTTTTCCTCCTCTCCCCCTTTAGCATCCCCTCCCTCCCTCCTTCCCTTCCTCTCTCCCTTCTTCCCTCCCCACCTCCCTCTTTCCCATTCTGTCAATATCATTATAATGCATGCTTCAATTAACCCAGCACATTCCATTAGGTTTCTCTCAGGACCAAGCACCATAAAAATTAAATCTCAGGCTCAGTTCAAGTACTGCCTTGCCTTCATTTTTCTGTGAGTGAAGCTGGTGCCCTGACAGGTTTGTGTCTGAATAGCAATGCTGCAGAGCACAGTATCTCATTATCCACCCAGCAGGTTTGCTGCTATCAGGGGTAGCAGAGGCTTCTTTGCATCGACCTGCTTCCAAAGTTTCAGTTCCCTGCAGTGTCAGTTTTGGTTCTGAATCTACGGTTAAGAAAAACAAGTATAAACTTTTTTTTTTTTTTAAGTTAGACAGTTCTTAAAAACATCACTTGTATTTCTTAAACTGCTTTATGCACAGGCATCTAACAAAAAATTCTAAACTCCTTTTACATGGTCAATATTCAGTGCAGTCCTTAGACAGGCACTCACTGTACAATTGAGACAGAATTGTCTACTTTAGAACAACTGAGAGGACAAACACTTTCTAAAGCTGTTGTCAACATCAGTGCTGCTTATCCAAAACAGTATAGCAATTAAAGTATGTTCCACAGTGCTTACACTTAAAAAATGCCTACTCCAATTTAAATATAAAAGCATTTGCATTATGTAACAGTGTTTGGGAAATTTGTATCTACCAAGATGAATTATTTTAAATGCCCTGAACTGTAGCACTAAGAACATACTTTTATGGTGTTATCATGGAAATGGCTGGTTTACTCTAATTCTCTAATTCTGGTGTGTCCCTGGAACAAGCACAAGAAATAGGAAATATTTCCATGACAGAGCATACAGCCTGTTCTCTTTTCTGACTACATGCCTCTGTTCACAAGCTGAGATAATTGGTGCAGCCCAGTCAGCACATTTGTATTACTTATGTATTATAATATTTATTCCTAATCTCATTTTACATTTCTATTTCAATTATTAAACAAGACTTTCACATTTGTGATGAACAAGATATTGCTATAATTATCATGTCTACCTTTATTACTGCATATCTGTACATGCTATATCTATCACCTTAATATTACTGTGACCTATGGGTGCTGCTCCCACAGCTCACAGTTTCTGCCAGGACACCACTCCCCAGGCTGCAGAGGACGCATCAATCAAGACACTGCAGCTCCTGGCTGTCTTTCCCTTGCAGGGCATTGCCCTGACACAGCCCCAGCACCGATGTTCCATTTTTCCATCGAGAACACAAAATATCTGCCACAATGACTCAAAAGAAGGAGGAATTTGGGGATGGGGGAGTGGTTAATATATGCCTACACAAAGTGCGTAATAGATTTCTGGTGATAGAAAGAGTAAGCTGTCAATAGGTACCTCTGTTTCCATAACTAAATTTCATATGTTTAAAATATTTTTCAAATGAACTTGACAGCTTGTAATTTAATTGTTCTTGCTAAATTTCCGAACAGTCTTTCTTGCAAATTCACAAATGATATAACCTGCTTGTGATCTCATTTTTAACCTATTTTATCTATTTCTTTACCTCTTTTTAAACGTGTTTATTCTATTTTTCGACCCAGACAGGATTGATTTTTTTATTGCTTTTAGCAAAAAACAGGATCTTCCACTGTCACACAAAGAATGTCCCTGTCTTAAGGCTGCTTACCCTTTCAGCAGTTCAGCACTGTCTTACAACAAGCTGTTCTGCTCTTCCCATCCGCTGTTTCTAACAGGAGCATTTACAACCAGAAAAGGATTCATTTTTCTTCAGTGCCTTTCACAAAATCCATGCTTAGACAATTTGATGGGGAACTCATTATACATATCTAAAGTAAAAACGTGCAAGATTTTTAAAAATTTGTTTGAGGGTTTATTTTTGCCACCAGGGACTAAAATCCTTTAAAAATTCAAGGCCTCACAAAAGACAAAAAGCGAAGGTCTAGTCCTGACTTCAGTGTAGTTCTTCCCATAAAAGTAGAAGTTAGGATCCTGCCCAGAGTCTACCTGAATTTTGTCAGCCTAATCCTCCCTTTCATGGACAGTTCCCAGGACAGCTGAATCTAAAAAATTATTCATTAGAAACACCAGCTTCTGTGTACAGCTCTAAATTCAAATTTGTGCCATTTTTAAGAACAAGGAATTGAAACTTATGTGGGTCTCAGAAACACAGACCTTACCTTCTCATTGTGTTTTCCTCCCAGAGGAAAGCCACTCTCTATCACTGAATATTTTAACTCTGGGAAGTGAAATGAGAAAGGAACAACTTGTGGGAGTGTCTTGTTTCATCAAAAAAATGCATAAGGGAGTTAACAACTCCAGGCTGTAAAAATGGTTCTTTTCTCAAAATAAGGTCAAAACAAATTGAACTGTTAATTGAAAAGCTTATCTGATTCAATGCTTTACAATGCAGTTTAATTAACATGTTCCTCCTCTTCTGTTATTGTTTGGGTTGGTCTATAGATTTATAGCTCTTGTTGCAAGAGCAGAACAGAGGATGAGGCTGTGTGGGAAACCTGCCTGCTGCAGTGGGACACACAGAGTTATCAGCTGATAGGGACAGGAATCCAGGCATGTCTAAGGAGATGGAGAAGCACAGACCCTGCCTGACTGGTGCAAGTCTTGGTGTCTCACCCACCAAGCTCCACCAGCCCTGCAGCTTCTGCCAGCAGCCTGTCACCGTGTTAGACTAAAGGACACTCACTCACAGTCCCCAAATTCTTCCTCTCCAGACCAAGAGCTGACATTCATGCACTCTCTGAGCTGAGAGAGTGGTATGAAATCCCACACCAGTCCTCAGGACATCAATTTACTATGGCATCTGAAGCAGAGAAGTTATTCTAGGCAGACCTTAGCTTCTTGCCATCTTGATCTACTTCTGCTTCCACAAATACCAGATTGACACACAGCAATTCCAGATCACAACTAAGCCCTAGGAATAATTTGCTGTATGACACTATGTGATCACTCTAAATCAGAAAAAGGAGGGGGCAAAAGGAAAGGATAAGCTTAAGGACACTGTAGAGATCTTTACATTTCCCCAGGCTAATCCTCATCTATATTGTGGTAGGATTAACAGGATTTGTAGAGTTATGATCATAATATCCACCAAGAACAAAACTACGTGTTACTTTTACTGTCCTTGTCAGGAAAACAAAAAATTCTGTCCCTCAAAAAAAAAAAAAAGTAGGCTTGAAAGACTGTGTGTTGGGAATTTTATGAACAGATTCCTTATGCAGTCTTTACACATTGTGTGTTTGGAAGGAAGGTGGAAGCAAAGGCAGTTAAGGAGCCTGCATATCCATCTTCCCTCAACAGGGCAGGAAAAATCTGTTCCCAGAACTCCTCAGAGGGCTGATGGAATATGCCACAGCCAAACACAGGGTCTGAGACTGTGCTGCTCTCTCATGGAGACTGATTTCTGAGCTCTTTAGACTCAAAACACCATCTTTTCTGCTCCCAGAGTTCCCCACACCACCAAAAATATTTTTATACTACGTTGAAATATCTCTCAGGTTGCTTGACTCTGCTGCAATGACATAAACTGACTCAAAAAGCATCTCAGCTAGACAGGCTGAGTCCGCTTCCTTTGGCTTCTTTCAATGCTGCAATTCCTGTGGTAGCTCAGCACTTGCAACCAATTATATGTTTTACTTTGAGTGAGACTGCATTGTAAATATTAGTGATCTTAACCTGACCCATAAACTCTATAAACCTGTTTCTGCTGGTAACCCATAGCCTGAAACTTTAGTGATAAATTGAGCATTGGTTATCCTTTTATTTTTATCTGGAAGTGTTGTAAGCTTGTTGTGTATCATAATGAAAATGTTGATTTACTTCCTAAAAAATGGTGTAGGTCTTTTTCAGTTAAAAAACTGTGTGTTGCACATCAGTTCTTTACAGAGACAGTTCTCCAAGGGCTGCTGACCTAAGCCAAGTGTGGAGATTTTCACAACTCTGCCAGTCAGGTAGTGTTGACAGACTGATGATGTTTTGTATAGCAATTATCAACACAACTGTGGAAATCTTGCTTTGAGTGAGTCAGAGTTAAATGAAAAATTACAGTGCCTGTTAGTGGACAAAATATTTTATTTTGTGATAAATACCTTGGAGGTCTTTATGTGCAGTATGTGTTTCTCAAGGTGGTGACAATACAAAATTGATGTATGTGTTACAAATATTTGTCGGTTGTTTTTTTTTTTTTCCCCAGCCCAATTTTTCTATGACTGGTGAGGGCCATTTTTTTAATACTAATCTCCTTGGGAATGAAAATAATGATCTGGCAGGTAAGTACTTCTCCTGTCTTCCCCCGACACTCATATAATAACACAACAGCCAAATTTATGGGGTTTTTCACGTGTGTAAATGAACAGATGGAATGCAGAGGAGGGGAAGAACAGAGCTCATTTACCTATGTACAGACATTTGTAAGTAAAGTAATGAATTAACCTGTAATGTAGATAGCAGAGCTAGGGCAACAGTGTGTACTAGATGTTCATTATTTTCCCAGAAACAAGCTTTAGATATTAACCTGTATCCTGTAGCCATATAGCACACTCACTATTAAATGTATCTAATTGATCTTGTAGAACTGTGTTGAACTTAAAAGAGGCAAGTAACACCTTTTGTGCTGCCAATAGGTAGATATTCTGGATTAGATACCATGATTATTGCCCATAACTTTGTTTGTATGATCACACTACTGAGTTGTAGGTAGGACCAGTCCAAATGTTCCCACATGTCACTGGCATTGAGAATTGCTGAGGCTTGGAGTAGTCATTAGTCCCTCTGCATTTTTGTTCTACATTTTATTACAGTTGCATCAGAGAGACCTTCAGTTTCCATCTGTGTTTGCATCTGGGAAGAGGAGCTGTAAATCCTCTCTTTGTTTTGCACTGCCAGACCAGTCCTGAGAAGTGCTGAGACCATGCCATTGGAAGCTTTGAAGAAAGGAATTGAGACTTTGAATTTGACTAAGGATTCTAGGGAAAGTACTCTGAGAGCAAGCAGTGGCTCTTGTAATAGCCTGTGTTGCTAGAAACTCAAACAGAAGCATTTGGTGTGAGCTGATTTCCCAGGAGCTGGTGGATTTCATTTGTAGATACAATCTATTGCTATAATTGGAGCAGCTGTTTCAAACACAGGTACAACCCAGCGAAAATCCTCATCCACTATTACAGGACAATTTCGATGCCAGCTGGAGGTGGTACATAATATTCCATACAACAGTTGTTGTGCTGAACATCAGATAAGCAAATATACCAGAGGCAATGAACTGGCATTTAATGTTCTTTTATATATTTGTTTATTTATTAATATGTTTTTAGAAGCCTGTTTATTTTTTTATCTACATTCAAGTCTTCAGTTTTTCTTTGCCTATCAGTACAACAACAGACACAGCATTTTGGAACCATTTAAGTGCTCTGTGTTTCTTTCATGTATACCCTAGGCATGGATTTCTTTAGTGTGGATCCATTCCCATTGTCCTTGAAAAGCACAACAGCTTTCCCGTGACAGAAATGTGAGCAGAACTGCATTTTTTATAAAGGACTGAGGTTTCCTGGGAGTCAAAGTTGATGTATGGGACAACCTTAAGATTAAAGCACAACAGATCAATTAAAAAGCAGCTGGAGAAACTTTGCCTATTTTTCACTGTAAGAATGGCCATAAGTTTGTTCTCCTCCACACAACCCATTAATGTGTGTTCACAAAACATAAATAAATATTTTTCACATATACACCTCTGAAGAGCTGCAGCTCCAGGTAGATCTTACAGGAAAGATCAGGTATTCTTCTGCTCCTGATGTGACTTTTTTCCTGAATGAGGGCAACAAAATAGTGATAAATATATATAAAACAATGTGCATAAACATTTACACCTAAATTCTAATCTGTGATAGTCTAGGGGGAAAATTTCAAATTTCACTGTAGGTCTAATTCTGCACATTCTGGCATCGATAATGAACCAACAGTAACTGGACTGGTGATCAGTTCTAAAAAATTATGCTCAATATATTTGATGCTATTATTTCACTCTCTGATTCATACAAATTCTACACTATCAGGATCAAGGGGTGTGGAACATGAAATTGCATAATCTTATCACTTGAACGAAAGGAAACAGATATTTAAGGTTAGCAGAAGACCACTGTTCTTTTTTTTCCACCAGAGATAAAAGGATTACTTTGAGCAAACAAGGGAAAGCAGCAATGTATATGTTTTCTTGTTTCCGGGTACAAATTTGTTTCTTCCCAAACCTGTGTATTTGTTAGGGTGTTGGAAAGAAAAATACAGTGTTCTTTTCTTTTTACTGGATATAAATGGGTACATTTGTATTCCAGCAGAGAAGCCTAAACTGTGATTAATTCAACAGGGCACATATTAAACAAATTACTGTCTTTGCAACAGGAAGGTGAACAAAAGAAATAACAGCTTCCAAAGAAATGCACATTTACAAAGGCCCTGGATGCCAGACTGATACGAGGGACATGGCAATCAATACATGTTCATTGCTGGTGCTTGTCCCACAGCTGCCAGTGTCCTGGATGTGATGGGTATGGCTGGGTGGCATCAATATCTGCTTAATAACCATTTTTTGCTAGCTTTAATAAAACTGCTTCAATATTGCTTCAAAAACAGTGCGTTTTATAGTTTTACCTACCCACCCTGTGTAGTAAATAATTCTGATGAAGATCTTTTAGTCTAATCATTACCACAATCAATTTAAATAAATTACTTTTTTACATAAATATGTTTGGTTTTCCTGTAAAATTATTTAAATATAAACTATTGCCTAAGTCTGGGGCTAAGATTGTCTGCAGCCACACCCAGGGTCCTTTCTGAGAAGAAGTTTAGAAAGCCAGGGAGTCCTTTCTGCACCTCAAGACTCAATGGGAGCTTCCCTGACGAGTTTTATCTGAAGTTCCCACTCTGCCTGCCACAGTTGTTTGCCCACATTTCTGGTTAAACTTCAGAGAGTGGTTTCTGCCGGTGCTGGGACTAGGTTGGGAGCTGGCCTCAAGTGACTGGATCCTCCTGGGGTGGGGAAGGGTTGGTTTTGCTCACAAAATTATAGACCTGTGGAAAATGAGAGCTGAAAGAAAAAAAACCAGTCAAATGCAGTAGTCATACAGTCATCATAGAGTCATAGAATGGTTTGGGTTGGAAAGTACTTAAATGTCAACCAGTTCCACCCTCTACCATGGGCAGGGACACCTTCCACTGTCCCAGGCTGCTCCAAGCCCCGTCCAACCCAGCCTTGGACAATTCCAGGGATGGGGCAGCCACAGCTTCTCCGGGCACCCTGTGCCAGGGCCTCCCCACCCTCACAGGGAAGGATTGCTGCCCAATGTCCCATCTAATCCTGCCCTCTGTCAGTTTGAAGTAATTCCTCCTTGTCCTTTCACTACATGCCCTTGTCCAAAATCCCTCTCCAGCTCTCTTGGAGCCTCTTTAGGCACTGGAAGGGGCTCTAAGATCTCCATTGAGCCTTTGCTTCTCCCCATCGGTCTCAGTCTGTCTTCATACAGAGGAGCTCCAACTCTCTGAGCATCTTTGTAAAAATCATCTTCTAAACCACACAAGGATGTGCAGAATGACAAAAAAAGATCCTGGGGTTTTCTGTTGGGTGATGTGTTTTTCTAATGCAACAAAGGAAAAAAATCTCCACGAGCAACATGACGTTTATTCATGGTGCGTAAAAGGAGACAGTTCACATCCCTACAATTCTAGAATTAAAACTTCTCTCAGAGGTGAAAAAATGCAGATATTCTGGCTTTTTCCTTTCCCCTCTACTACTGAGATAGTTTCCTATCCTGTTATATTTGCTATTATAATCAGCTTTACACTGACCAAAGGAAAACTGGCTGCAGTGGTGTTATGGGCAAAGCTGGAGTTTGCCTTTAAACTCAGAGAAATATCTCACATATCATAGGAAAAAGGAAAGATAGGGTCACGTTTTTGATTATTAATTGTTTATCATTAATATTTATAATAGATGGAAGAAGTTAGTCCCGCTACTAGTGTGAAATTATTACTAGTGTGAAATTATACAAGAAACCTTATAGACCAGGGAAAGAGAAACCCCCCCAAAAATACAGGGAAGCTGGTGGAGAAATGCTCCTGAATGCAGAAATAATCTGGTCATATTTTATATCCATTATACCCTTATTTAATCGCAGCATAAATGACACAATAATAGAAAGCATAAATTGAAACAGCCCTTAAACACCCACATGCCTGCTTAACTGGATTCACCATTAGGAATCAGAAGTGGGTTAGTTCATTGTTCCTGAGTTTCAATGCACAAAGAGTATTGAATCAGGTTTAAAACTGGATGAGGATCCCACAAGCCCTAACAGGTTCTTTATTTAGTAAATGCATAGCTTAAAATTAGGCATGTTTTCAAGTGCCTGCCTGAATCATGGGCCTGCTGATCAGCAGTATCAAATATTCACTCAATCTTAAAGAAAAAAAAGGGGGAAAGGTTTGAAAAATATCTTTCTTTTAGGCTTTACTTCCTGTAATTAAAAACACTCTCATTTAACTTATTTTCCTTTTATGGAATCCAAGATATTCTGGTCATTAAAACATTTTCCATGTAAAATAGAGCAGGAGCCCAACACCACTTAATCAGCTGAAAGACTTTTATTGGAAGTTAATTAATTATCACAATTTTGTCTTCAGAAATATACCAATCAAGAGTCTGTTCTGTGGTTTCTTCAGGTAATTAATACCAATTAAAAAGCAAAATAAGTGGTTATTGCTATCATTAGCATCATTATTATATTCATAGTTGCCACTATAATTTTTAGCATTTACCTCTTCCTCTCTCACCATCCAGTAAAGCCCTGTGCCTCAGTACACATTTTCTGCAGTCTCCAACAAGATCTGAATGATTGTCCATCTTCCAAAATTGCTTAAAACAGCATTAGGAAAGACCTGAAATCATCATCTCTGTTTGCCTTCCCGTTTCCAGAAGAAACTCAACTATAGTTAATATCTTGCACAGAGATACATGTTTAACCTCAGGAAATCAGGTGTGTAATTAACACCAAAAACCTGCCTTTGGGGAAAGTAGTGGGATGGAGGCTTCTGCTATTTTGTGGGTTTAATCCTTGTTGGTTGTGGTGGAGCCCCCAGCCCCAGAGGTGTTTGAGAAATTGGACATGACAATCAGTGCTGAGGTCTGGCTGACAAGGGAGTGTTTGGCCAAAGGCTGGACTCTCTGATCTTAGAAGCATTTTCCAGCCTCACTGATTCTATGATTCTATGTCTAGCTTGTGTATTAGTTCTGAGAAAAAAATACTAAGAAAAAAAAAGCCCAGGTATTCAATTATTTGTAATATAACCTCCTTACATCTGGATTTCAGCATGTTACTTGTTTTTAAAAACAAATGTCTAGCTAGAGTGAATTAAAATCTATAAAGATTCCAGCCTGCCATCAGTAAGAATTATTGCAAGACAGGTGGCTTTGAAAATCAAGCCCATAATCTTGATAATAAAACCAGAAGTTTTGGTGTTAAGTTCCATATTTCTACACTTTAAAAAACCTCCTGCCTTAATTCAAAGAGCCAAGGTCCACCTCTTACAGGCAGAGGCTCTGGGAATGTGCCTGCTTTGCCAAACAGTGCTGCTCAAGCAGCAAGAACCACTAGCCCAAGCCAGCCCTCCTGTGCCACAGACACCACCTGGAAAACATCCAAAGGGCAAAACTCGGGCACAAAAAATACAGATTTCATATACAAAAAATCAGATTTCCTGTAGCTTACTGTAAGAATTTGAGTTACCCAGGCACTAATTTTCCAGTTTTCATCTCTTTGGGGGACTATAATAATGCAGTAATAGAATATTTAAATAATATCTGTGTAAAATAATAAGTAATGTCTGTGTAAATGAGCAATAAGTAGTATCTGTGTAAAAGATACCCATATAATATGTATATATATACAACACAGCCAATAAGCTGGTGTGGTACTATATTAATTATAGATGTAATAGAACTGTAATAATAATATCTCATTATTTGAAAGGCTTCATTCTAAGGTATCAATCAAAGCATTATTGTGTATTACTGCCCCTCTCTGGGGCACAGTCATGAGAGACACATATCTATTTCCAGCTTGTGAATGAGTTAATGAAGAACAAAACCTTGTAAAACGGTAGGAATGGAACAAGAAACAAATGAAATGTCCTCAGAAAGTGATATGACAGGATTAAAACACCCCTCAGGAAGTCTAAGTCCTTGGTGGGCAGTTATGGCAGTCACAGGCAGAGGCCTGGATTTATCCTCTGGGGTAGGAAATGTGTCTGTACATTCATAGATGAGTTAAAAATATTACAAGGGAGCTGCAACACCAGGAGATTTTGAGAAATTGCTCTGACACAGCCTCATCTAGAAAAAAGCAAAACATGAATTCCCAGCTATGGTGAGGGATTATGTTTTAATGAAAAAGCTTCCTTCCATGCTCAATAAAAGGTTAGGAAAGGAAGGTCTGAGTCTTTTGTGAGGCTTGGCATTTACAAACATCCCATGTGCTGTGTTTGAATGAAGTTTTACTGCCTGATCTCCCATGTCCCTGTTGTCCTTCCCTAAGGGATGAGTAAAGTGTGTCCTAAACCATGTATGCTTTCCATTTTCCTCTTTTGCCACCACTGTGATCAAAGCAACCTGCAATTCATACTCAGGAGAGATTTCATCAGATATCTGGCAAAATTAACCCATTATAAAAAAAAAAAAAAGGCAGACCTTAAGTTTTCTAGAAACCCCCTCTCAAATCACGCCACTTTTCAAAAACGAGATGCAACCTCAGGTGAAAATTCTGCCATTTAAGGAAATCTTTTAGTAAGTTGCAGTGTAATGACTGTGAATGTCAATATATCAGATGCATTCCCAGCAGATTCTTAACTATGAAGGATGTTACCAAGAAAAGCCTCTTGCATGCAAGAAAATAGGAATTTCTAGCTGAATATTTCCTTTAAATACTCATAACTTGAAGCTATCAACAGGTTTAAATGAGATGCATCCACCTTTCTTGTTTGTTTATGGCATTAACAGCCACATCCAGGACCAAAGACATAGAGTGTTTGATGTGGCATTGAAAATGCTAGAATTTATTGTTGCTATACAATATCAAGAGAGAAGTTAAAAGAGATTTTTAAAAGTTATTCACTCAGAACAATGACAATACTAAATTTATTGTCATGATGCTCCCTGATTCTTATACACTTACCTTTTTATGATTCCAAACAGGAGTTTGGAAATAGAAACAGATATTGGGTAGGATCCAAAATAGCAACACAAGTGAAGTTTCTTCCCTAAATAATGTTTTAATCCTTTAAATTACAGTGTTGTTTAGTCATCATTTTCTAAAGATATAAGTCATGTTTTCATTAGACCATCTACAGAGAAGAAAAATCATCACATTTTGGACAAAAGTAACTGTTTTGCACATCTCAAAGTCAAGACAAATCAAAGATTACTCATTGCTGTCAAAGAAATGTGGCTTTCCTTTTGAAGAGATGAGAGTTAAATTTTGTTTCCCTTATCACCATGTAGAGTCCCTTATCACCATGTAGTCTCTGTTTTACAACGACATCTTCCACAGGAAGATTCAGAAAGGTAAAAAACTCTTTTTCAGTGACATTTGTCTTATTTTCAAGGCCCAGTAAAAAAACCCCAAGGAACCCATTACAGCCTCTGAGCGCATTTTCCTCATATATGTAAGCTTGAAATGTGAGGGATTATATAAAATAGGAGTGTTTGGGGACAGCCTGGCACTGCCACCCTCTCACTTAGATGACAAACTGCGTAAGTACCATCAGCAATCACACTGGGTGCAGTTCCTTTTGTCAGGCTCAATTTCATTCAGGATTTGCCACACCTTTCCATGGTTTCTGCCATGGGCCTTAAACCTAAAGTACATTTTCTTATCTAATTCTGTCGTTTGCAAACAGCTGGGAGTGCAGATATTCTGCATGAATATGTTTTCTAGGATGGAAAACAGGAAAATGGAGAAAACTGCTGTTCCTCAGCAGGAGTACAGATTAGATGTTTCAAGCTAAGCACTACATTGTGCCTCAAGGCACCTACCACAAAAACCTTCTGGCCATTCCTGGTTATCAAAAGGATCACCTTTTTATACTGAGATGTGTAAATTCCCAAAACAACAAAATGCAGGTGCTGGAGTGATAGACAAATTTTACCATTGAAAGGAGGGGTAGTTATCTCTGAATTTCCTCTTACTACATCCACCACCAGCAAAGGGGAAAGATGATAAAATGACAGAATTGGCTGTTTAGCTCTTGCCTGAAGTCACTCTTCCCATCTTGTTACTCCCTCAGTCACAACTCATAGAGACTTTATTTTCACTCTCCTTACCAATGAAACTAACAACATGCAATTAGTTTCAAAGAAATTTCAAATTTCACAACCAGTTGAAAACCTGAAGCACCAGAAAAAATGCAGATCTCTCCTACTACTGAAATGCATAAATATTGACCACCCTATTTCTCTGTCTACACAGTTATCATCCCTTTCTGGGTTAGTTCTTAATGTGATAAAAGGTAGACAGTGAAAACATGCAAAGTTAAATCAGGAACACTTCAGAAGGGATATGAAGTTTCTGCTTGCAGGTATAGAACAGCTTAAGATAACATTAAGATAACTTCTGATGGACAAAACAATGAACATCCTACACCTGCTGATGAACACAGGTTATTGTTTAAGGCAAGACACCAAATCAGGCAGCTGCCCTGACTTCTGTCTCATGGCACAGCAAGAGATTTATTTTCGGTTCTTGGAACAGTTTCCATTGCATTAATTTTTAATTAGTCAGTGTATTACTTCTCCTCATAGGCTTTGTCCTTTGTCAGTATTTAATCAATTTGACTCTGTTTATAAACATTGTGGGTGCTTTCTGTAACTCTTCAGATGCAAGTGACACACTGTACCACAGTTTAAATCAGTTTTATTTTCACAGAATATATATATATATATGTATGCACACATACACATACATATGTCTAGATCTATCTATCTATAAATATGTATATATATACAAATCAGTTACCACTAGAAAGTGCTCAGAAAAAAAAATCTCCCAATAATTTCTTAGAAAAATTGATAATTCTGACTATGTTATTCATAAAATTAAATCCAAGATGAAAATGAAACCAACATAAATTCCCTCATCCTACTAAAATTTTCAATGTTTCACTCTTCCTTCGCTCCACTGAGAATAAAAAAAAAATCTCATTTTTAAAAAGCAGAAAATCTTTATACCATTACAGCAAGACAGTGACATTCAGCCTGTAGAAAAGGTGCTTACTGGAATCTCATGATTTAAACAATTTCACCATTCCTACGTTTTAAAATTCTGTGTCCATGATGGAAATATTTTAATGCAGTCGGTTTTGTCTCTAATTCCCCTCTCTGTCAGCTGTATTCAGTAACTCCTCAATCATTTTTTCTCAGGATTAAGTTTAAGAGCCAGACCAGCACATCAAACAGCAGCCACGCATTTGGTTTTTACAACAATGGGAGCATCACAACATTTTCTCTTCCCCTCCCAGGGGCATGATAAATTGTAGCTTTACACTGAAAATTGCCTTCGAACAGAATGGTCTGCTCTGACTTGAGCAATCCTGTGTGCACACAGAGTTATACCTCCTGTCTCTGCTGTCTGAAATAAATTACAAGTAACTCATCAGTGCCAGCATATCGACAGCAACAGGAGCTGGGAGCTGTCCTCACTCACAATCAGATGATTTTTTATTGCTGCCTTTGCAAGAGACATAACTAACCTGGTCTTACTTTCACATGGAAAATTGAGTTTGTTGATTGGCAGTTTTAGGAGAAAAAATAAATTTTAAAAAGCAAGCAAAGTAATTTTGGTTTTTTGGGGTTTTTTTTTTGGTTTTTTTAACCTGCTGTTGAGACCAATTTAAAAGCTGGAAAAATATGATAAACCAGGACTCAGCTATTCTTAATTTAGGATTAATGCTGAGATGACAAGATGAAAACATGAAGGCAACAGCCACGCAGGTGGTTTTGACTTTAATTGGGATCCAGACACTATATCACACTGATAGAGATAGATTATCTAGAAAGACAGCTTTAAATATTTGAGGTACTCCCGTTTAATTTCAGGTGGTGTGCTGATTTAAGTGCATTGCTGGCTTGGGGATTAATTATCTATTTTCTCCAAGTTTTACATTGATATTCCCCCTAGAAGATTCAAATCCTGCATGAGAATGCTGAGAGCAGTTCTGTGTTTCTAACTGGATCCATGTTTTCAGAGTCAGCTGATGCTGCGTCTGCCTTGCTCCATTAGACAGTGAAAGGAATTGTGTGTTTGTTCAACTACAGTTTTTAGGGTTCCCAAGAGTATTCAGATTCCTCTTCTTCCAGAAGTGAAATGTCTTGCCTGCTGTCTAGTGGCACAAAGCTTAGCTATTTACTCTGAAATATACCTATGTAAAGTGAAAGGTTTTTTTAAACCATCCTGGGCTGTTCACAATCTCTTGGTCTAAAAAAAAAATACATTCTATTTTAAAACAATTCCTTCACAAATCATACTAAAGATTCTCAGCATCTCTTCACACCTTCCCTTTCTAGAGACCTTTGTTGAGAGCTCAGAGCCTTGACTGGCAGCTGACCCTATCCTTAGCAGAACATTCTACTTCTCTGAAACAAGCTGTTAAGGTTATTTTATGAAGAAATGTTTGCTTGATCACCCTGTCATTTGAGCAGGGGGAAAGCAGTACATCTTTATTGCTGTCTCACTTACTTCACTCTCCATTTCCAGCACATTTCACACCTATGTTTAGCACAGTTTTGCTGTCCACAGTGCAGCTCAGAGTCACAGGGAGTAACAAAGCCATTGGATAATTGTCCATCACACAAAACATCTGGCATGCAGGCCAGTGTAATGAATCAAAAAGGCTACCTGGCTACCTGGTGTGATGGCTTAGCCTCCCTGTGCTGCCCTCAGGCTGGTGAGTTTTAGAAAGGTCTTAGTGTTGTACCTTTTCCATCCCTGCTGTCAGAATGCAGTGTCCCTACCCCTGTCCTGAAGGAGGACAGAGGAAGAAGATGCACAGCCAGAGAGACATTGTTTTCCTTTGAAAAGCTTGAATTTCCCTTCCCATTTATCAATATGGTTTAAGAATTTGTCACCTTAACTGGGCACTTTCTTTATAAGTGCAGGAAGACAGAATTGAAACTGGGGAGGTTCTGTTGAAATCCACAACCTTTTGCTCTATTTGAATAGCCAGTACAGGAAAAATACTCAAAACAAACACAGGCAGAAAGTTCCACCGTGGAAGAATGTGTAAACCCATTTGATTTTGAGTGGGGGTACAACAAAGTGGATGTTGTATCACACTACAGCTTGTAATTCAGTCTTCACAACAGATACTGCAGCCTTACAGCTTCCCAACAGCCACAACAGAGGTAGATGCTGCTGCAGGTACAATCACAACCAGCATTTGACATGTTACAGACAAATATTTATGGGGAAGGTACATAGACTTTCTGGAGCCAATGTAGCAGCTGAAAGGGCTTTTCTCTCTCCCTGTCTCCTCCTGCCCCACAAGCCTTGCACGAGTTTCAGTACCCTTCAGAGCCTTTGCTGATCTGAGTCAACTCATAAAACTCCCTCTAAATTAACCAAACAGAAGGAAAAATTAGGGGACAAGCAACTGATTCACCTCAGGAAAAAAAGAAAAGAGAGACAGGAAGGAAGAGTAGAAAGAGAAGGGTCCATGAGATTGGAGCAGGCATGGGGAAAAGAGGGGTAAAAAGGAATGGGACCCTTCAGAAGTTCTGACCCTGGCACCTGCTGAAATTTGTCCATGCCTCTCAGAGCTGGTTGTTGTAATAAAATGTGAAGCTCAAGCTCAAGGACAAAGTTCAAACCCAGAGGAGACAGATAAGCTCAACACACATTGTCAGGGTCAGCCTGGGTGAACAACGTGCATGAGGGAGGTGCGTAGAGCTGTCTTCTCAGTGTGCTGGGGAAAAGCAGTAGGCAAGTCCAGTGCTCAGAGCAGAGAACTCCAGAGAACTGTGAGAACTCCTCAGCATTAAAAAACAAGCAAGCAAACAAACAAACAAACAAAACTTTCTTTGTGGTGTTCTGGTGTGGTTGGTTTCAGTTGTTAGACCCAGTTCTGAGCACCAAACATCCGTGGCTGAACTCGGCTACAAAGCAAGCCTTGAAAATAAGGGAAGTAAGGTAAAAACCCCACAAAGGCCTTACTTCTAGTGCAGAGAATATAATTTGAATGGATCCCTCGTTTCTGACAGCTTGCAATAACTCCTGAAAGGATGTGAAAGAAGGGTATGTGTGCAGAACAGCAAATGTGGAAAAATCAGTGGGGTTCAGTTGCTCCATGATTCCTTGTGTGAGAATGCAGCCACTTCAAACTAAGCCCTTGAGTTAAAAACCAATGACATTATTTATCTCCACTCAGAAAATTATTCCAATACAATATTCTTTGCCAGGGGATGCCATGGTTCAGATGTTGAAGTGCTTCAGAAGACAGTAACTAGAAAAACACATGGAAACAATTGCCTCAGGAATCACTGGAAATAAAACACCATTTCTTGCTCAGGACACTGGTGAGAATGAAATTCCTGGCAGATGGAAGGATGCAGTGGGGAGCAGATTAGTCTGTGTACTCTTTATTCAGTTCTTCTTCCCTGGGTACCTCCAACTGGCCATGCCAGAGATGCTGAACTGGACTGGGATGGTTATCACAACACACACAAAGAAATGCCATCCCTTTTCCTGAGATGAGGAGAAGAAGCAAGACTTTTCCATCTGAGGAATGATCTGGCTGTTTTTCTACAATCAGTGATGGCAAGGTAAGAAGGGATTAATTCAAGTTTTAGGTTAGAATAAAGTGGAGAAATCCACTAGCTTATTCTGCAGTCTGAAAAGCTGTGGTTCTCATGATAATATTTGGAGATGAGAAATTTGATTAAGCATCTTCAGTACAAGGATTTCTGCCTAGGTTTCTGTGAAGTAAGGTATGGAGATGTGCAGTTCCCTCTGAGCTGTAAGAAGTGAGTTTTTCAATAGGCATCAAGTAATTTGTGTCTGGAACACATCAGCTTTTTGAACTCTGACTATGTGACTGCTTCCCTTTAAGGAACTGGGTGGCCCGAGATAAAATTTCTACACTATTTTTCAAGTAAATATAACTTTTCTGTACATAGATTTTTCTGTTCCTGCTGGTAAGAATGTACAGACTTCACTGCAGTAGAAGCTGTTGTGGATGAGCATTCATTATCTATGGTAATAAAAACAGACAGGAAATACTGCCCTAAAGAATTACAAATGAATGCATCAATACTTCCACTTGCTTCTGTTTTTCTATCCAAATCTTAGGCAAGTTAAAGAGTATTTTTTCCTTTACCTGGAATTTAACATTTTTAGGTCTTCAGACATACACAGTTTATTCTAAACATACTTGAATCCTTCCCCTTGCTGAAAAAAAATCTGGTATAATGGTTTTTCTGATGCACAGTCAGCGTTTAAAAACCTCATTTCTTTTGTCTTCTTTTATTGCACCCTATTAGAATCTGTGTGAATGGTTGGAATTGCATCTTTCACTTTAAGCAGCATGGTATTATCTAAAAATGTGGACCTGAAAATCATAGTCTCCCAAGGCACTGCTGTTCTTCATCCTGCCTACATCTTTTCTATCCAACTGCACAAACTGCTGCTGGATGCCACAAGGAGAATACAAAATGCATCAAATTTCATTTGGAGTTTTACCTTGGAAGGGGGCCCTAGGAGGAATACAGAGATACTGTCTGAACTTGCAAGGTTGAGACTAGGAAAGCCAAAGCAGGAATGGAATTGAACCTGGCCAGGGATGTCAAAGGCATCAAGAAAAGCCTCTGTAAGTACATGGGTGACAAGGACTGGGGACAATGTAGGCCTGTGGCTGAGCAAGGCAGGGGACTCAGTTGCACATGACATGAAAAAGGCTGAGGTGCTAAACACCTTCTTTGGCTGTGAAAATAAACAACACACTCACTGAATGAACAAATTCTCCAAAGAAGAAAACAGTATGAGGCATTCACAATGTCTTTGTGTTTTTTCCCTTTTATTTTTTTTTCCCCTTTTGTTTTTTTTCCCTTTAATGTTTTTCTTCCTCAAGGAAGATTCATTTTTCTCTATAGGACTAGCAGATAGGAAATATCTTTGCAAACAATGCTGTGATTCTGTGGAAAGTCCATGTTTACTGACCACTAATGCACGTTGCAAAGATATATCAAAGATTCCCAAGTTAAATCCTTCTGACTCAAATTTGACATTCAAATGGACAGAGATTGCCAAAGAAAACAGAACTGAAGAGCTAAGCACATGGACTCCCAAGGGAGAGACAAATTGGTTGTATTTCTCTGGTTCCCTTTTCTGTTTTCCTCCATTCATCTGCAACATCCAAAGCTTAATCAAATAATTCTTGCCTTGCACAAGAGAACATGAAGATGCACATATTCTCTTATGAAATTTCTTCTGTGAAATCTCTCATGTGTTGAGAAGTCTCATAACTAAGCAAATTTTTATCCAATTCTTCAGAAGATGTGTCAGTTGCAATACTTTTTAAAGGGAATGCAGACAGAAATTCATTTTACATCTTTCTAACTGCTTTCCTGACAGCCCGTGTGAGAGTTTTGCCTGTTCCTGATTTTCAGGACAATATGGGAAGCCTCCATGGGGCCATTTTTCTGTGGAAATGATGTTTTAGTTAATTTCTTTTTTCTTTTTGCCATTGCAGGGAAGCCTTCAGAGTGAGAGATGCATTGAATCCAGTGCAGAAACAGACCTGCCTGTTGCTCTGGGTAGCTTCTTGCCCATTCAGAAGGAGAAAGTCCAGGCTCACATCTTGGCTACACACAAGTCTTAACAGTGTGCTCCTCCCCAAAAAGTTTCTACTAGAAGCATAACACACAGGAAAACAGACTGCCAAAGGCAAAATAATTTATCCTGTACCCATATTTCTCCATTGCCTAGACTGTGTTCCACCTTTCAATCTGGTAACACAGGAAACCAGAGAAACAGGTAGAAAGAGTTCCCAAAAAAGCAGGTACCAGACCAGTCACCTCCCTATCCTCCAAGCCCTTCTAGTCACATCCTCCACAGAAATGCTGAATGAGCCCTTCAAAACTTCCTTTGTTGTGTTTTGTTTTCTCCTGCTACAGCTGTATCCCAGTTTGTACACACGAGCTAAAACTTAAATTTCTGGAATAAATGAGTTGTTTTCTTTTGTAAACTTGTTTATCAGCTGTGGATATTTCTTTTTCCTGTCTGACTTAGCACCTCAAACTAGTGTACTGTAGACAGGCTTCCCCAGAGGATAATTATTGAAATATCAGGTTTCTGGGCTCTCAGAGCATGAAGCTCACCCTGTTTCCCAGCTACAGGTAGTCACACACCAGTCCTACTTTCACTACTCTATCAGGATTAATGCAACCTTAAAGTGTCTCAAGCCACAGCACAAATCCTGTTACCCTGAATTGTCCTGGGAGGGCAAAGTTGAACAGTCATAGGACTGAGTGTTTTCCCTCAATGGCTACTAAACCACAGTATCACTTTTTTATCTTCCATCAGACTTTGTTCAGGGATTTTCTGCCAAAGGGGTGCTGAGAAGAGCTACCTCCTCTGGTCTCATCTCACAAACACCTCAACCTTTCAGTTTTATTATTTAAACTCATTGTTTTGCTTCTTCCTCTTGAAATAAAATGGTCCTTTTATGCCTTTTCTTATGGTGCTTTCCCACAGGGCACACAATCAATTGTAAGCCTTTGATTAGTTTGTTTTTAAAAAGACCAATGTGATGTCAAGTTAGTTGTAGCCGTTTTCTCTGGGGGACACAAAATTCATTTTCATTCCACTTCAAAGGCTTAGTTGGCCATTGCTCAAAAAATTCCTGCTGGAGTTTTGTTGCACCTCACTCAATTCTCCTACCACTGTGCAAAAATTTCAGAGAAAAAATATTTTATTTAAAATATATTAAAGTGCACCCCATTTGCTGTGTACACCACTTCATTTTAGATGTGTGTCCACTGGTAAACACAGACCCTACTGATGTCAGGACCACCTCTCAACAGGAGGGGAAAGATGATCCTGCTTCATACCATTTGCCTGCAAATAGATTAACCCCAGGATTCACCTGTTCTTGCTTTCTGTGGGAGTAGGGTTTTTTGTTGGTTTTGTTGTTCTTCTTGTGTTGTTTCTTATGAAGCTCTCTGCTTCATGAATTAAGTGGTAACATAATTCTTGGAGTGAAAATTCCTCAGGAGTATTTGCTGTACATAAAGTTGTTGAACTTTATAAAAGCATCTAATGTGTGTATTCAGGCAAACACCACTGCACCTGAAACCCATTTATTGTGCCCAAATTACAGCTTTGGTTGTTGACATTTTCCACTAATTTGTTTCTCTACAGTTTTTGTGCTTTTGTGTGAGCCAAAGTAACACACCTAATATGCAAAGGCAATAATTAATTGTTTAACTAATTAAGGATTGCTGTCTAATCAATGAATTATGTTGGCCCAGCTGCAACACTATTAACACATAGCTAAAATGATACAGTTATTAGAGCTCATTCATCAGAATGATAAAATCAAAATTGACACAAGCAAACTTTCCAGCATCTACTCCTTTCTGTGCTCATCCTTCTGCTCTTAAATCTGACATCAGTTTGGGGATGTCTCATCAGCTTCAGATGACTCATCAGCATCCCAAGTGCTTTGGTAGGAGTATGACATCAAAGAGAAGGTGGGAGTTCTTCCTCCTCACTCCTGCATCCACGTGGATTCATCTTTGTATGGATGCTGCCACAAGCCTCTTTGATCTTCAGTTCCACCTAATATCCAAATTTGCTGTTTATCTTTTGGGAGATACATGCAGAAGTTTTGTTTCCTATGTTATGCATAAAACCAGCTCATTTAAAGACCATTTTATTTCAATGACAAGGAGTTAGTTGATGGCTAATCAGCTGTCTGTAGCCACGAGCCTTTGATCTCCTCCTAAACCCACAGCTACAATTCCAGTGTTACACACAGTTCATTCTACACCAGCAACCTGTTGTGAGTGTTATCCCTCTATGCAGAGACATGCAACAGCAGGACTTACACTACACAACAACACACAGATAAGAAAAACCTGTCCATTTCATAGTGAAAAAAATGTTATTGGGTAAGTCCTGCTTTGCCTTTCTTGTCTTGACTTATATATAAAAGCATAAATACAGGTAGAAATTGCAAAGTCACTTGCGTATTTGGGACTTCATTGCACCAAGTGAGTCACATTGATGAGAATCCAGTTAACAGAAATACTTGTCTAACTGCTGATGGGAACTATGTACCTTTGTTACTGGGAAAATTTCATCCCAAATTTTGATTGCATTAAAGTTCATGAGTTGATATATTAAGCATGTTTTTCTTGTTACTGGGAAAATTTCATCCCAAATTTTGATTGCATTAAAGTTCATGAGTAAATATATTAAGCATATTTTTCCTATATACACCGAGCATTTGATAAATTGATGGTTATATGTCAAAGCCAGCAAGAAAATATCTAATATTAATTATTATTAAATCCATATTTTATATGAACTATACAGTTGGTGAAAAAAACCCAAAGCATTTCTATTATGACTCAAAAACTGACCCAAAGAAATGAACTGGATCTCCATATTGTGGAATGATTAGTGTACGAGAAAAATGACACTGTTCCCTATCTCCTGCAATATTGAATTAAAAGTGTGAAAAATATGTCAAACTAAAAGCCCTGGGGACTCATTAGCTCCTTTCCACAGGTACAAAATAATCTCTAAAAGGACCTAAACAACCTGTGTGCCTCAAAATCCAAGCCTACAGGGACTGGCTATAGGAATGAGTGAATTTTCAGTCTCTGGCACCACTGAAGCCAGCAGCAGTCTTTTCACTGCTGCAAATAAGCAGAGATCTGGCTCTGCATCATGCTCCCGGTGAGTCTGCCAGGCAGACTGTCAGTGATGCCAGAGGCAGTGGTAAAATAACTGCCCTCTCAGTGTGAGGAAGGGGTGTATAATTTCTACCCTGGTTTACAAGCATTTCTGTAGCATTTTGTGCCCTCTTAAACTGTGCAAATCATCCCTGACAAACCCTGAAGTACTTTAATGCTGAATCCCCAGTCACAGCAAACACAAAAATATTCTGCCACGGTGAGTTGCCTTTTACTTCTTCTTGCAGAGCATCATGTATTTATTACATCCCTGTGGAAAAAAAAACATGAACCAGGTTGAGAATCTTGAAAACCAGACCTGCTCAGACCACATGCTGTTGCTAAAGGTGTTGGCTGTTTGCACAGTGTCATTTGGATCAGTTCAGATGGCTCAAGCTATAAATCAAACTTGTGTTTATTTCAAGACCAAATCCAAATGCTAATGAAGTGAGCAGCATTCTGTTAACAGCAGCATCCTGTGTCTGCTCAGCCATGTATTTACAAATATTTAGTTGCTCCAAGAGGTTTTCAGAAGTGGCTCTGTGAATAAATGAAAAGTGATGTGTTTACTAATGCAACACAGCTCTACCAGGTCTTTCTACAAGCACATGTTTCTGTTCTGGTAGTTGCCTGCAAAAATTAATTTAGCGTTGAAACAAAGCTAATAAAAAAAGATCAGATTCTGACACTCCCTGTCTTGTTGGAAATATCTTCCTCCAATGCGTTGATGAGGTAAATGTCCTTTGATCAAAAATAAATCATGGAGGACTTGATTCAGAAGATACTCAACTACAAATGCATGTCAGAGTACTGTTATCCATCTCAACCCTGCACAGAACTAAGATTTGCACTTTGTAATAACTGTCATACAACTTTTCCTGTAAAGCAGAGGGAAAGCCATCTCAAGAGATAAATCTTTCATTAGACATTCAGTAGGAGAGACAGACATGTGAGTTAGAATTGTCTTATCAGTAAATTTCTCCCCAGTTGCTCTGGTGAGAAGAGCACAAACACAGTCGCAGACTGGGCTGCCTCCTTTAGGGTGTGGGGCAGAAAGAGGAGTTCTCATTTGTGATATGGCTATGAAGTTCATAAGGCTGTGCTGAGAAGTCTCCTGGCATGGGCTCACGTGTCCCAGCTGAATGTTTAATTCTCTAGGGATCAATTAAGTGCACCAGCAGATCACCCTGGTGAGCATGCTCTGTTCAGCAGAATGTACAATAAATTCTGTTCATGGCTTGATTGCTAGTTCCTGTGCAATTAGCAATAGTTAATCTCCATTTTCATGTATTATTTGAAAGAGTGACAAGCACAAATAACATAATGACATCAGACGGGATTGTGTGCCCCAGCTGTAGGACAGTGTCCAACTCTGCACACATTCATGTGAATTCCTTGGAAGGAAAAGCTCCATGAACTCACCTCACATCTATGCAGGAGAGTTCTGACAGCATCAGACCTTGAATTTAACTGCTGTAGATTGATTTGTGATGTTTGCCTTCGACTGTAATATATGTGACATTACCTTTTCTGTGCCATTGAACATGGCTTTCTCAAGAAAATTTTGTAAAGGGAGAAGAAAGGTATGCAAAGTAGAATGTTTCTGAATTACTTGATCTATTCATTAAGGATGTTCTTGCATTCTCATTTTGTAAATTGATTTGTACTTGAGCTTCCAGTCAAGGCTGGTCACTCATTAATCCTATTTCAGATGCACAAATGAGTATCTGGCTTCTGTCCTGTAGACTCATTCCTCACATTTTATACATATCTGTTTACAAGACACACGTTGTGAAGAGCAGAGATTGAGCTCCAGGACTCAATCACATCCATTCTACTCAACTAAACAACTGAAAGAGCTCCTCAAGCAAGACAAATATTCACATGAGGATGGGAAATGGAAATGGGAACGGTTTGCACAAGAATCCAAGCTTCTGAGTACAAAGTCAGTAGCCCTCTTAACCAGTCCTTACTGCCTACTTTAAAGTGGGGCAGGTATCACCCAGCCCCCTCTTCGATCACCCTCAGATGTCCATCTGAACTGTTTCAGACTCTGCCAGCACAATTCAGACAGTGAACCTGCATCCAAGGAAGCTGTGCTGGCACAAAGAAAGTTATAGGCATGGACACATTCCCTAGAACTAAGCCTTCACCATTTGTTCCAGCCTGTAAATGTAAGGAAAATGAGCATAATTCACAACTCAATCATGTCATAAAAAGTAGAATATAAGTGATTTAACTTATGTATGTCCTTTACTAGATACACTTGCTGTGCTTTCCTTTATAAATGTTACTAACACAAATCATGAAAGCACTCTTCTTCCAAAGAATTATGTAAGAAACCTAAATATTTTTTTTCTTTGTTTTATATCATTTCAAGTCTTAATGGAAATTTTAAGGATGTGCTCATAAAAGAACCTTTCTTCCTGCTGCCTGAGTTTCATGTGCAGCAATACAAGACTTACTGGTGCTCCTATTTTCCAAGCCACTAATAAAAATCAGCACTCAACAACCTAAGAGAGAGTACATCAACCTCGATGTCACACCTCTGTGAGGTAAGCATTAAAAGGACATGATCCTCTCTTAAGAACCTCTGCTGCTCTAATGTCTGTAAAAACATTTTATGAGTGTGTGACGTTGAAACATAAACAAGCCCTCAGAATTTGAAATTTATTCCTACATTTTCACTCTCACTTTTCTCTGCTGCCCATTTTAGAATGTTTAGGGGTTTTGTAACCAGTGTTAGAGACAGCAACATCATTTAAAGTCAAACCATCAGACCTGTGTTAATGGATTCAAGGCTGCAGACTACTAAGGAGGCTGCAGACGGGACCTTTAGTGACCATCAGAAATTGCAGAACAGGTTGGTGCAGGAAGCCAGGAAAATGGCTGGATTTCACAGTCTTTGAAGAGTTGCCTGAGTGATGACCAACACGAACAGAAAGCCTGGAGGGGAGCACTGGGGACACGTTGGGAAGCTGAGTGTTGCAAGAGACGAGAACCAGTGTAGCTGTAGCTGCAACTTCAAGTTTGACATTAACTAAGTAATGATGTTCAAAATCCCAAACCTGGGACCAAAAGTATCCAAGGTGGAAGTAATGAGGGAAAAAGTGATCAGGGCAGACTTGTTTATTTTAATAAGAATTGTACTGTTGACAGTGAAGTACAGGGGCAGCTGGGGGGGCTGAAGTCACAGACAAGGCCTTGATGTCCTTTGTGACATCAACAGGGGATGGATTGTGACCTTGTGTCTTATATGATATATTGTGTCTTTATCTCATATATTCTCAGTTGTCACGTTCAGTTGTGACATCACTGGGTGGCAGAGGATGATGTTACCCAGTGATGGATTGTGACATCCAAGGGGATGGATTGTAGCATCACATCCCACACTGCCTTTATAGGCATCACCAGAGCCTGGGTCAGACTAGCTTGATCCTGACAAGGATGTCTGCAAGCAGGAGAAGCCCCTGGTCCTCAGCTGTCCTCTAGGCTTCTGCAACACACAGACATGGACAGGGACAGGGACATGGAAAGGTTGCCAGGCTCCAGCAGCCAGGCAGGGACAGCTGCCCATGGCCTAGCGGAAAACAACACCCATTGCACAGAGGCCGTGGGAGGCCTCCTGCCCGAGGTCTGGGCAGGACTTTTTCGTCAACAGCAGCATCTTTTGGACCCAGTGCAGCCCTGGCTGCACCAGAGATTGGTGGGTATATACTGGGATCAGTGGTGGCTGGTGGAGAGAGCAGAGAGCAGCATCCTGCACAGCCTGTGTGTGCATGGTCCAGCTGCAGAGGTCTTGGTCCAGAGGCTGCAGCATTTACTCCAGGAGCATACAGGACCATTGGTCCACAGCACCATCAGTGTCATTGAGAGCTGGTGCAGCGAGAGGGCCAGGGGTCTGCTGCACTCCCATGCTGCCAGGGATAAGGAGGACAACCCTGGAGCCAACTCTAGCTCCAGCAGCTCCGACTCCAGCAGTTCTAGCTGGAGATGGGGTCTAGATAGAGCCCACAATGGTCCCAGCCATCTCCCTTTGGTCCCCACCTCCACAGAACAGGTCCATCCACAGGAGGAGCCAAGGCAGGAAGAGGCTGCAGGTCCCTCTGCCCAGGGCTCCAGTCACAGACCCAGCACTCCCAGCCAGGACAGGGACCCCTTGTCTGGGGAGCCACAGTCCTGCCCAAAGAGGAAGGCTCACAGGCCCCTGGATGCCCCCCAACCTAGGAAGAAGTTGCCTCACCAGGAGCATAAAAAGGCCTGGAACAAATCTTCACAAAATAAAAAATAAATGTCTCTTTCCCTACACAGTCTGTGGGCATGGCTTTCTCCCCCTTGTCCTGGTGCCTTTCTCTGATCTCACACCAAACCCCAGTGTGGCAGAAAATGGAAGAGACTCCAAAAAAGCTACAGGTGATGCTTCCAGAGCTGCCATGAGTGAAGGTTGACCCAAACTTCATCAAAGAGAAGGGGAAAACTCTGACAGTGCCTGACACAGTTTCTGCCTATGGTATGAGTGAAAAAGGTACAGTTTGCTGATGTACAGTCAGAGGAAAGGTACAATCTGAAGGTACAACCAATTAGAGTTCTTTCCATCACTGGGGGAAAGAAATATTTGCATCAATGAAGAAAGGAGTTATATAAAAAGAGGGTAGGAAGAAAGAGAAATGTGCATCTCACTGGGTGATGAGGAAGATGAGAGGAAGGGGAGGCATTACCAGGAGCATGGTTCATGTGGACACAGATCATACATACGGATCTTGCAGGTGTCATTACAGGGTGATACTTTTGTTGGAGAGAAGGAAAAATTAGTAAAGGCACTTGAAGAAGAAAAGAAAAAGTAATAACATTACAGTACACCACATTTTGTTTCTGAAGTTCCTCCAAACAAGAAGCTCAGTGATTACCTTGAGAAATGTTTCTGAGCTGTCTCCAGCCACAACTCAGCCCACAAGAGCCTGGATGGCAAAAGTTGCTCCCCTGTGGAGGGATTGAGTGGAGCTCAGCTGGCCAACACCTTCATCCAGGCAAGATGTGGAACAGGAGCCAGGGAACAACTCAGAATGTATCCCTCACTCTCCACCAAGGAAAAGTAAAGGGCAGGACCAGAGCTGAAAGAATCACACTCTGCAAAGCCCAGCTCTGCAGCGATACTGATCTGTCTGGTGCTCTCTGCTGCTGGTCCTCATAGGAAACAACATCCTTGAGGGCAAGGGCTCACCAGACCCCAACCTCCAGCACCAGAATTCACACTTTAGAAACCCAAAGACATGCTGGAACAGATTATTTTTCACCAGTGTTCTTCCTGCTAGAAAACATAGTGTTATCAGAAATATGCTTCACACCTGGAAGAAAAAGGGATTTTGTTGCAACATTGAAATATTCAGAAAAATCCAAATAAATATTTCATTTTTATTGGATAAGACTTATCCTGGGTACTCCAGTACTGCTTTAGTGTTGAACACCATTGAAGAAGAAAACTAATGCTTCCAAAATTCCTTGTGATGGGTCTGACAGATGTACATGTTCGTGTCTCCCCAGAGTCAACTATTTCAGTGCTTTCCAAACAATTTCAATTAAAATTTACATTTTGAGGCAAACACGCAGTGCCAGTGCTACCCAGATATTGAAATCCTTCAGAAAGTAAGAAGGAAACACACTGGGCTTAAAGGCTCAATCAGCAGAACTGAAACGTGCTGTGGTTGTGCTCCCATGCACGCTGCTGACAAGGAAGGTTTTACACAAATACCATCAGGTAAATCACTCAAGATCATTAGGAAGTCACTAAAAATATAAAAAATTTAATACATTTGGTGACTAATTATTTGATTTTTTTCCTGTGGGAAAAAGAAATGATTTTGCATTAAAGCAATGGATAGGACTCCAGGAATCTAGATTTTAGCACTGTCTGTGGTGCAGAAATCCAGTTCTGACATTGGGTTTTTAGTCTCCTCATCTGTGCATCTCAGTTCCCATCTGTTTATGTTCAGAAAATGAAGAATAAGGCCATGATTGCATGAGCTATTCTGTTACTATGGTAATGGATGCTACAAAAGAGCCTATTAATATATATTTGAAAAATCTGCAGCCACCTCCTTATCATCTCCACAATAAATCCTATCCCTCCTACTCCATATTGTTTTGCATTACTATTTTAAGGAAAGGTATGCACATTTCAAGTGTTGGGATTTATATAAAGCAATCCCATCATCCATCCAGCCATGGGAAGAAGATATAGCACTTGTATATTCTGTAGAATATTGTAGGCATGCCTTACTCATAAACACAGCAATATATAAACATAGAAATTGGCCATAAACATGCACCTTTGTTTTAGGAAGACAAAGAAATACCCATTTCCAAAATCTAAATCCTTTTTTTAACTTTTGTGCATTCAAAAGGATTATTCAACAACATTTGATCAGGTGTACAAGGAAGAAAAAAGGACATTGAAGAATATGATGTACAAATTCCTTATTTTCCTTGCGTTATTTTACTTTGCTCTGTGCATTGAGGCTTGCATCAGATAGTGATGAAACATCTACGTGTGACTTTCAGTTTCTGCCTCTGGACAAAAGGAGCTCAGGAGGATTACAAGGCTGTTGTGAGGTCATGCAAGGAGAAAATTAGAAGGGCTAAACACCAGCTAGAATTTAATCTGAGTACTGTTGTAAAAGACAACAAAAAACGTTTCTACAAACACATCAGTAACAAAAAGAGGATCAAGGACAATCCTTTGTTGGATGTGGAGGGAAAACAAAGTGACAAAGGATGAGGAGTTGCCTTCTTTGCCTCAGTCATTGGTAACAAGACCAATTGTCACCTGAGCTGGAAGAGAGAGGGGACCAGAATGAAGCCCCATTACCCATGAGGAACTGCTCAGAGAACTGCTATGCAACTCAGCCCCACACAAATCCATGGGGCTGGATGAGATTCACCCAAGGATACCGAGGGAACTGGTGGAACACCTCATCAGCACTGTTTAACATCTTCATTGGTTACCTTGTTGGGGGAATTGAGTAGACCCTCAACAGATTCACAGACAACAGCAAATTGGGTGGGAGTGTGGAACTGCTGGAGGGAGGAGGGCTCTGCAGAGGGATCTGGACAGGGTGGATCCAAGGGATGAGGCCAGTTGAGTGAGGCACAACCAGGAGAAGCAACAGATCCTACCCTTGGGTCACACCAACCCCCTGCAGCTCCAGGCTGGGGGCAAAGTGGCTGGAAAGCTGGAAAAGGCCCTGGGGATGCTGGTGACAACAGCTGAACCTGAGCCCAGCTGTGCCCAGGTGGGCAAGAAGGCCAAAGTCCCTGGGCTGTCCCAGCCATGGTGTGGCTGCAGGACCAGGGCAGTGCCCGTCCCCTGTGCTGGCACTGCTGGGGCCACACCTTGAGTGCTGTGTCCAGTTCTGGGCCCTTCATGACCAGAAGGACTTTGAGAGTTCGGAGCATGTGCAGGGAAGGGAACGGAGCTGGGGAAGGGTCTGGAGCACCAGGAGAAGCTGAGGTAGCTGGGCATGTTTAGCCTGGAGAAAAGGAGACTCAAGGGGAAATTTCTGGCTCTCCACAACTCCCTGACAGGGGGGTGCAGCCAGGTGGGGATCAGGTTCTGCTCCCAGGGAACAAGGGACAGGAAATGGCCACACATTGTGCCATTAGAGTTTTAGATTAGATGTTAGGAAAACTTTTTCACGGAAGGGGATAATGCAAAGCATTGGAACTGACTGCCTGTGTAAATGGTGGAGTCATCATTCCTGGAAGTGTTCCAAAGATGTGTGCGTATTGCACTTGAGGACATTGTTTAGTGGTGAGCATGAGATGGTAGTGCTGGGTTGATGATTTGACTTAATGACCTTATAAGTATTTTCCAACCTTAATGATTCTATTATTCCAAGAATTACATTTTTTTTTTTTTAATAATTACCTCTTTTAAGTGTGTTGAGTACTGACAAGGAAAAAAATACAACTCCCTGACAATTATACAATCATGAACTTGTAAGCATGAAAAACTTACAAGTTGAGGTGAAATTTTATCTTTTTTTTTTTTTTTCCAGGTCTCTTTGAGGTGGGGGAGAGTGTCACACTTAGCTTTATTTTCTCACAGCTGTTTTCCCCACAAGCATGCTTCTTCAGAACTTCATGACAGAAACAACTGTGGCCTTGTAAGAGTGCTGAGCTGCTTAGCAAGACAATCAGGAATCCAACTGAGTATGGATCATCAGGTATATAAGCATGGACTGCTTGCAATAAGGAATTAAAATTCATATAAAATAATTACAGAGATTTCTACAAAAAGGGAGGCAAAAGAAGCTATGAGAAAATAATTTGTGCCTTCCATGCACATTTCAGAGCATGCTTGTTTTTATAATACCCCTGAAACTGGTCAATGGATATTGCCTTACATAGAAAAAGGCACTTGTCTGAATATTTCTCATATGGCAGAGCGAAGACACTGGCTACAAAGTTGGAATACATTAGAAATGGACTTGATAAGATTGAACTAAAAATCTTCTGTACAACTGCCAGGAAAAGCAGTAGGAACCATGTGAGGCTTTTGTGCAATATTCCTGTCACAACCAAAAGAATGAAGTGGGATTCAGATGGATCTATCCCTAATAAAAGGCATCTAAGGATATTGCTAGATAATCAGGTAGCTGACAAAGCACAAATAATAGTAATAATGTGTGCATGTTTCTCACCATGACTGCAACGTGATAGCAATAATGTGAACCCAGGCTGAGGAAAGGAATTGAACCAACCAATTTCTCCATGAGATTTAAAAGAAGAGGATACTATTCACTTTAAAGACTGCAGGTTGCTTTGTAGAGGGAAAATTACACTGATTTTATATTTTTGCCTACTTTGATTTGGATATAAAAGCAAAAAATCCATGACAAAAATGACACAATCCAGAAAGCTATCATATACATTCAGAGATTTTTTCAACATAGATTTAAAAATAATGGCTAGAACAGAAGCAACAAAATATAATTTCAAAGAAATAATTGTCCTCAAGATGTTGGCTTTCTGCTGAGGCCTTGGAGGTGTCACAATTCAAAGTAGTACACATTTTTAATGGTTACAAAAAAGTGTTTAAAACTGTCAGTGGTAATGTTTGCAGAGGAGAAAAGGGGAAAGCAGTAAGCCGAGAGAAACCATTCTCTGATGAATTTCATATGTGTAACCAAAGAATATCTGGATTCCTTAAAACAAAAGGATAAATAAAAAGAGAGAGAAAACCTCAACCCATGTAGCTTGTCCATGGTTATTTTCACCTGATAATGCCTCTAAGGTGTGTATTTTATGTGCACACAAGAGATATCCAGTGCTTATTTGCTCTCCAGGAGCACATGAATCTGACATCGAAATTCTTTGGAGTTGCTTTCCAAAAGTGGTAAGCTTCCACTTGCTCCCACAGGGGAAGGTCTACATTCTGCCTACTATTAGCACATTTGGAAATCAGGCCCTTGATTTAAAATGTATTAAAAATGGGTTAAAATCCTTACTAGGCACTGGCTACAGCTACTCACACACTTCAGACTGGAGGTTTCTGTCTGCACAAGCAAATCCATCATGGCAGCACAAATGTCAACATTATAGGGGTCAGAGCGTAGCATGACATCAATGACATCAATGGTGGCCTCTTCCCATCCATTGGTCTGGGCATATTTCCAATATGCCTGCAGAAGGAAGGGCCAGGAAGGGAGCAAGCACTGCAGCGGTGGTGCTCAGCTGAGCAGCAAGAGCGTGTCCAGCCTGGGCAGGGATGGCTGCAGGTACCTGAGCTCTATGGCTGTAAAGCTCACGGGTGCGCTTCTCCTTCTCTGTCAGGTCCTCAGCTGAGTCTGGCAAAGCAGGCACAGTCAGAGCTGAGGGGCTGTGGGAAGGGCTGGAGAACACAGCTGAGCCTCCCTGGAACTGCACTCCCCAGGCAGGGCCAGCCCAGCGATGCTCAGTGAATGACGCATGGCTGCCATGGGGGGATCAGCCCCATCCCCTCTTCCCCCCTTTCCCTGGGGATGTCCACAGGGGACTGGATGGGGCCAAGCTGGCTGTAACCACTGACCCTGTGACCCAGCTCTGCCTCTCACCTGCCCGCAGCGGCTGGAACCTCTCAGTCACTTCAGGCGGCCACTTTGGGGCAGTCCCTGGGCCTTCCTCCTCCTTCTTCAGCCAGGCCTGCCTGCGCACCCTGGAGGGTCCCTCTGCCATCCTGCTGCCTGGCCTTGGGGGCTCTTGACACAGGGACAGGAAATATCAGGGAAAAGACAGGAACAGGGTGGCTGCATGAGGGATCCTCACTCTGCCCCAAGCTGTTCCATCATGTCCCATGCTCCTGTCACGCCCTTCAGGCACTGTGGGTGTTGCTGCCAGTGCCCAAATCAGTTCAGACTCTCAGTAGTCCCACTGACAGCATGAGGGCATAAGCCTGAAGAGTAGCCAAATTGTCTTTGCTTTTATTCACCTTCTTCAAGATACCTGTTGTTCATTTTGGAAACTGATGGGTGAAGAGTTCTTGAAAGCGTAAAATGAATCCTTTGACCATCCCTTCTCCTCATGCTGTGAAACTTCCACATGGGCTCAATGCCAAAACTGCTAGCTGAACGATATGTGTAGAGGGAAAAGGACAAACCCAAAAAAACTTGAACCACTTTTCACGCTCTAGCAAGACATGGAAAAATATATATCCAATATTGTTTAACATACAAGCAAAACTTTCTATATTATTAACCAGCGGCTGAATATACTCCTAGGGGGTTTTTTTCCCCTTTTTTTTCTGTTCTTTGCAGCCCTTTTGGTGATAAAATTCATGTTGTTTTAGGTCTAGTAGTTAGACTTGTATAGGGAACATGTGTAGGAAAGTGCTTTATTGGGAACATTAAGAATTATAACACTATAACAGCCTAAACCAGAAGCATGTCTATCTGTCTTAGCAAGTTCAAAGGACAAAAGACACAACATTTCTGATGGTAATGAAAGAAATAACAAAGAAGATTGAAGTAGAAAGAAACAAAGAAGAAAGCTTTAAAAAATCAAGAACACACCACATGAAACAATCATTTCGAACACCGTAAACATCAAGCAAATGAGAAATTGATCACTAAGCCAATCTTCTGTTGTTATAACTATTGCAAAACATAGCAATATTTTTCAGATAAGTACAGTGGAACTAATATATTTAGTAATGGAGATATTTTATGCGTTCCCTGAAGAGGCATCAAATGAGTAATAGTGTTTCTAAAGTAGTTAGTGGTGATTTCAGCTCTAGAGGAAAATGTTGTTCCCTTGTAAACAGCCTGTGCGTGCAAGATTTTTTTATGTTCAGCTTATGGATAAGATAATATTGCAACCATGCTGTTAGTGTGAACCACTCAGTGCCCAGACAAAATGGAAGAAGTTGTGTTTGGAAATCACTCCACAAGAAAGGTTTGAATAGCCCGAGTTTGCTGCAGTTGTAATGAGAGCTCCCCAGGTGGACACACATCTGTGCTGGGCTCCCAGTAAAACCCAGTGAGGCTTTGTTTCACACAACACAGAGCACAGAACCAAACCTTTCCAAAGAGACAGAAAGGCAAAATTGCTGGCAGGTGAATGCTTGGAAAGCATTTGGATGCATAAGGAGGCAGAATTTTATTCCTAGCTTTAACAGAATAAACCCTGCTTTGTTTTTGCTTTCTTCACCTGAGACTCTTGCAAATATTTGCAGTTTCTCTATCCTGAATACTGACAAGAGATGCCTAATTTTTTTGGTTTTCTTTTACTTTGGCTTAGGTCTAGAATATTTTCAGGTTCCCCCAAGAAAAGTACATTCTTCATTGAAGAACACATCACACACAAGAGGTTAGGTTTTGAGTCTATGAAATGTCCAGGTCCCCAGTACTTCTCTTGACATGAGCTGCAAGAAGCTGATATTCCTGGACCAGAAGAGGGAGATGTACCTTCCATTGCTTGGTGAGAAGTGTTTCCAGCAAGCAGAAGGATGTGGGAGGGCACACCTGAGCCCCAGGAGCCCTGCAGGATTTGTCTGCCTCTCTCACATGCTTGTGTGTCACTGATAAACACACAGGTTCACAGCCACACATCTGGATGAGGAATAGCCCATACCATTTAAAGCCCAAGAGTAGTATTCCAGAACCACTTCTGAGCTACCTTAGACAGTGACTAAACTACCTCTGACAGCAGCCAGAAGGAAATGTAAATATTACTGAGAACTCCCCTTAATCCCAGTTTTGTTCCTTTGCCACGGTCCTCACCAGAATATTTCACCATGGCTTGTAGTCGTCCTGGAACTACTCAGGCCACAAATGCTGTTTTGCCTTGGAAGAGATGCAGGGCAGCCTGATGGGCACAGATGATGAGAATTTCTTCCACATGAGGTACCTGGACTCTGCAATGTCCCTGACATGCTTGCTAGCTCAGCCCACTTGAGGGAGGATAAGGATCCTGGCAGACCTGAGCAGCATGCCCAGGAGACAGGCTGACTCCAACCAGGGCATCACAACTTCAGCCTTAACAGCACTTGTGCAGACATCACACAAAACAGTTCATGGAGATATTCAACAGAGGCTAGGGGATGTACAGGGAGATTTTAGAGTCAGGGGAGCAGCACTAGAACAACCTGAAATGATGTTCACAGACAAAACAGCCCAAGTGAACGAGCACAGAAAGAGGCAGAAGTTGCTTGTGAAGTTCAGCAAAGAACCATTTCATACCAAGTGAATCACTTTGTTCATCCCAAAACTGATATTCATCTTCAGGGCAGTTACCATGGCTCCTTGCTTTGCAGTTTTGTTTTTAGTATAACAGACTTTATGTTCTCTGTTCTTACACTCTAAAGTCCAGAGATTAAGGTGGCCACCTAAATGTCGGTGAGCAGGTTTCAAAGCCTGTGTTTCAAATTCTCTGGATTCAAAAGCGTGGATACTCTGTACCTGGTGCTGCAGAAAGATTCACTTTGTCTGATGGGATTGTACCTCCTATGCAACTATTAGTTATGTAAAAGTAAAACTTGGAGTCTAGGTGTTCCCATATTAGGTTAAGACCACACCTGTAAGAAGGAAGAAAATGATGAAGATCCTCTTTCCTATTCTGTAGCCAAGGAATCAAAAAATATACAGTAAATTCAATGACTTTTTACTTGTTTTCCAGCAATCAGTTTGCCAGGAATTTCTCACTTATACCAGCAGTGTAAATCCAAATACAAACTCCGGGTAAATTGGTCAGAAAAAGATACATTTATTTCTTAGGCTTCTACTGTTCATGGTGCTGTGGTTAGACCAAGTAATCTAAAACACTGGCAGGAACACCCTTTGCCACAAGAATAGTATAGAAATAAAGAGGAAAGGAGGGGTTCAGGACCAGCAGTTAATTCCCAGATCAGGAACAGTTTGGGTGCTGCATGCCCACCATACACCGCATCACCTAAGGGGTACTGGGATCACAGGTGTCAGAGGAAAAGTTGCTTAAGCATCTGATATGAAAATGTGACACAGCTGTGTGAAAATCACAGAGTTAAAAGTAGGTTTTCCTACACTGCAAGAAAATCTTATGTGCTAGCAGTAGGGCACACAGGAGAGTTTTAGCTGAAACACACACAAAAAAAAACCCCAATAAAACAAAGCGGTAGATTTTACAATCAATTAAAAACCCTGGAGCAGAGTATAGGTTGTAGGGAACTTCTAGTCTGAGCACTTGCCCAAGAAGTATCCTAAATTCAGCAGGCTAGTGTGACCAACCAAAAAGTGCACCCTGAAACAAAGAAGATCATGACAGTGGGACCAAGTCTCACATATTTGCATGACAGCCTTATTCAGAGGAGCAATGCACTGTTGGACACATTCCCAAACCATGCTGTAGGCAAATCCACATACTCAAGAATAAGTAATTGCCTTTCAAGTTGATCAAAACTCAGTCACCAAGCATTTGTTGTATTCCATTAATTGCTGTTTCTCTTCTTTTTCTCTCTGTGCACCACATTAATTTACACATTGGCATCCCAACAGCTCCCTAGAGGCAGACAGCTCCTCTCCAACTTGTGATGTTTCATTAGCAATGGGCTTCTCTGCTCAATTTTATTTGCATCTGACTGCCTCCTTGTCAAACTCCCGTGCACATTTATTATTGTTTCCAGTTTGCTATTTCATTCAATTACTTCAAGGTTTTGAGCCCTAGGGGTAATCTTGTTGCAAATTGTTTGTGTAATGAGACTCTCACATAATTGTATTAAATGCCAGAATCTGCATTTAAAACGGCATTAGCTACACAGTACAGGCACACAGAGACTTGTGGGTTGGTAGATGCTACAGAGGGGAATAGTACAGGGAATAAGGATCCCCCAGCCACACTCAGGAATACCCGTGCTAAAATGCTATCCTGTGTTGGAGGTGTCTTTCTTCTCTAAAAATGTGAGGTACATAAGCAAATAAGTGTATACACCTGGCAGGATCCATGTCTCTTTTCCACACTGACACTAGTTCCTGTCACTAGACCTTCAAGATCACCATAAAGCACAGTCCTGACTAAGCTTCCCATTTGATTTCTGTCAATATAGATGTTTTCTGACTTCTGCGTCCTACGTACAAAATGGTTAAGAAATAAATTATGCTCCTTCTTGTTCACAGGTTTTTAATGTAATTCATAGTATTCACAATTATTGCCTGTACTTTATTTCCACACCTACATCATTTTGAAAGGGGGGTGTTCTGGAAGAGACCTGGATGCAGATCTCTCTAACCTACCACACAGAGCCGAATCTGCCTGGGGATTGTTGGGATAACTGATCCAATAGTGAATCAGTAGAAGCTTGAGAGTAGAAGCTCCAACACCATCCAGTCTTTCAGCAGAACATCGGAGAAAGCCTTGGTTCATGGAGCAAAGTGAGCATCTCCATCAGTTTCAGATTTGACTGTGTTATAAAAATGAAAGTGTTTCACACAGTATCAAGGCTGAAGCACTGAGTTTTTCTCAAGAGCACCAACCTGACGGTGACTCAGCACAGATCCCTCAGGGTGTTGATGGTGTTGAAAACCCTTTAAGAGAGAATGCCTCTATAGCTCCTGCTGAGTGCACTGACCAAACTCCCACTCAATAACCCTTGCTATTAACTCCAAGCATCATGATGTATTTTTTACCATTAAACACTGTTTGCATAATACAGTGGAAAGAATTAAATAACAAGCCATCGAATGGCATTTGTGGAGGAGCTATTGGTGGCCTTGTGTAGAAATCTGATTAGAGATTTATTAGACAATTCCGAGAAACATATGCACTTGCTTTGGCTTTCATCTGCTGTGCCTTGTGTTCCTCAGAGGACCATTCAGCTATTGGCATCTCATTGAGGTCAGCTCTGAGTGAGCATGGAGGTTTGTCTCAATAAGTCTGCTTAATTGACTGATAAATCCTCAAGTGACAAAAGCAATTGTGCACAAACATAAATTCTGTTTTTCAGTAACAAGCTTCCATCCTTTACTGCTAGACCCAGCTTTACTCTTCAACCCCTAAAAAGAAAATTCCAGTTAAGTTTTAAATTGACTTCTCAACATATCACTGAAAATAGGGCTTAGCAATGCTTATAGTTGAGAAAGCAGAGCCACACTCAGCTTTTATTCAATCATTCTTGAGGAATAAGATCACACACTTTCAAATTCTCAGAAACTGCTTTTCTTTATATTAAATACAGGGAGATATGTCTAATGGTTTTGTCCACCTTTTCTGTGCTGGATGCCTTCCTAATAATGTTTCTCCTGCCTCCAGACATGTTCCTACTCTGCTTCCATTCAAACCCATGATTAAACTCCCTGTGTCAGAGGAACTGAGCTCTAGCACAGCATTGTAGCAGATAAGTTTTTTAAATCATTGAAAATGAAAAGAGAATGCTTGCTTTTCTTCCCTAGGGAAGGATAGCTAAGTCAAGTGATTTAAAGGAGGCTTTGCTCAATGGCAGCAGAGAGACTGAATTCAAGTGGTGTCTGTTGTTCAGGGCATGCAGTATGCTTATGTTGGTTGAGCTTTCATAACAAGAAAACTTTCAGCAACAGGTTACTAAGAAGATGAGAGAGGAAGAAAATGGTATATGAATTATTTTTTGTGATGGGAAGGTGCCAGGACTTCTAATAAATCAACTTCTTCAAAGCCAAGAGCCAGAGGCAGAGGAAATTTTTGTCCACATCAAGACAAACTTTCTTCTCTTATGGGGAATGTATGAAAGAAGAGGGAAAACCACCTTTGACTGATATTAATTGTATCACCTAAGACACTTCAGGTCTGAAAAACATACCAAAATGTGGAAATCTGGAAAATGAAGTTTCTTAAGACACAGTTGTCAGGTCCTTTGTCAGTTACCTGACAACAGTATTTGTGCTTTCTTTTTCCTTTCTTAAACCTCCGCCTTCTGCTATTCCCAATTCAGACAGAAATGAACTCAGTATTTGAAATCCAGTGTGACATATTTGTGGCAAACCAATTTATGCAAAGTAGCAAACCAATAGTCACAGAGAAAATGGCATGTAAGTCTTACTTAATGAGGAAATGGCAGGTTGTGCATGAAGTAGGTATAAATGAGTGTCAAGCATAGCACTTCAACTTAACTACTCAACATTTCTGAGCACTTATAAAACTCAGTGCATTGTTGTCAGTGGCAGGCTGAAATTAATTGCTATTTTGACACAAGGGAAGAGGAAAACAGCATGTATGAAGATGGATATGCAGGATAGCATTAACATGTCAGAGCCTGTTAACAGAGATGTCAAACAGTGGTATTTCTTCAGACAGCAAGTGCTGTGACAAGTGCTTAATGAAGCTTATGCCCTGTGTCCCTCATTGTAGCCCTAAAAACATGTTGTGCCCTCACAGGCACAGTTGCCAGTGTTTTCTGGCTTGTGTGGGTCCTGTGCAGGACAGGAACACATATCAGCTTCACGGTAGCTCTTACACTGTGATAACAGAATGTATTCTTCATGATCAGTAATCTCATAAGCATCATAAATCCAAAACTACAGCTTAGTGGAATTACTTTATAGAAAAGTTTTAAAGTAAAATTTGGCAAATCCCAAATATTAACTCTCAGACTGTATTGGTCAGAATACCACCTGGAATCAGTGTCCAGCACCAAGCCCATGTGGTGACTGTAGTGACTTCAGAAAACAAGCTGAATATTTGCAGATGGAGGAATGAAGCCCTGCAGATGACAAAACAACAGCATTCTTGGAAAAGTAGCTAGATTGCATCTTTTAATGTGATTTCATAATCCTGCCCTGGTCCACAACTTGAGATTCTGAAATTGTTTTGCTGAATCAAGAAATTGAATTGCCAGTGTCATAGCACAAGGTACAGAACAGGTTGTTCTGCTGTGGATTTTTTCTCTCTGTTCCAGCTTGTCCATTTTTTTCCACTTCCACCACCTTAGATTTTTCATACCTATTTGATTTAAAGGGTGCTTGAGGGAAAAGTCTTTAATGGAGAGCTGAATGAGGAAGTGTGGAATTAGTTCAGAATAGAATTCAAAGGAAAAAATGAGTGAAAGGACAGAAGAAAAGTTTATTAAATTCATGAGCTGACAAAGTTTAAGGCGAAAACAAAAAGTAAACCAAAACCAAACTCAAAAGAGCTACTGTCAATAGTGAAAAGTACAAGAAGGTTCAGCACTTCCCCTTGTGAGAAGGTGTCTGAAAGATCCCTCAGACCTCAGTTACACTGTGGTACTGTGACTATGTGGAGTAAGCAGAGCATTAACATGACACACAAAATGCTCAACAAACCACTTGTTTTGGCAATTTCTCTCCAAAACCAAGAGGAAGCTGACTACTAGTTGTTTATACTCTCTAGGAAGTCTGCATTTTAAGAACCTGCTACTTCACTTGTTATCAGCATTCTGACATAACCACAGATTCCTGGGTACATCCTGAGAACAGAGGTATGAACATAAATGTCCACAATTACAGTGAAGAGAACAGTGTCCAATTTACTTTCAGCTGATGTCACTGAAATGGCAGAAATACTAACATATAACTTATGGGAAAGGAGCAGCTTACATGAATTTAGGTAATAAGAAATGAAAAAGAGTAATTGTGAGAGGCTGGGAAGGTTAAATTTGCAGGAGCAGATATTTGCACAGTTTGAAAGACTCATTTGTAATTTTTCTTTAGTTTTCAGAGCTGCCACATGTATTTAGAAATAAACAAGTGTTATTGTGTAATATTTCCCTGTGACTCCACTAAACCTCTCAGCAGGCAAGTACGCTAATTAATGTAATGTGAAATGACATTTATTGTAGATGTGGAGAACACTATTTTTTCCTCTTCTTAAAAAAATAAAAAAAAAGGAAAGAAAAGAAAAGACCAAACAACAGATCTAAGTAAACTGATGAAAGAGAGATTTCTCACAAGATTCTGTGGTCCCTTGTTCTGACCCAGGAATCATTAAAGGATGTGCCCAGATTGAGTTATTTCCACTCTCCATTTGGTTGTGCATGCAAAACTGCAGACCAGTAAACATGAATTTTGGCAAACAGTGTCTCAGGACACTTCTGACCTTGTCTTGACCTGAGCTGTTTCAGCTATTTTGACTGAGACAGCAGCTGTCAAGCAGTCAGGTAACAATGAACTTGATTTGATTTAGTTATCACTTGGTTTATAAAGGTAACAAGTAGTTGTTCTGTGTGGGCTGGACTGTCTGTTCCATGGCTGTAAGAATGCATGGCAGAGTACAGAGATGGGACCAGAGGGCCCAGCCTTGCCACAGTTTTAGGGAATGAACCCTATACACAGTGACCTTCTTTCATAAAAATACATCTGCTTATCTGGAAGAAGAAACTGTGACAGCAAAATATGCCAATCTAGCTATTCAGCTAGATTTACACAGAGAGGTGATTCCATTTCTTCTGTAGTCTTGTCCCACTTTCAGATAGGGAGAATGCACCTCTAATACAGAGTCACACTGCATTTCAATCCCTGTGTAAGGTTTCTGCAAAAACTTTCCTACCACAAAGAAATACTTTCTGATCACAAAGATATGTGATATCTTGGATTGGTGAAAAAGAAGTTAATGCTTCTGGATTTCTTTCCCACTTCTCTCACAAACTTTGCAAAAAGAATCTATCTATTAGAATACCCTAGAATTTCTAACTGCACTTTGAATTATTCCACCTGAACCCTCGTCATGAGATGTCTGTGCTTTGAGTTCCCTGCATGAACGCACAGTTGAATGGGCTGGCAGCCACAGCAGCTTAAAACCAGAGTGAAAACGGGACTCAGACACCTTCCACTATCCCAGGTTGCTCCAAGCCCCATCCAGCCTGGCCTTGAACACTTCCAGGGATGAGGCAGCCACAGCTTCTCCAGGCAGACTTTGCCAAGGCCTCCCCACCGTAAAAAGGAAGAATTTCTTCCTGGTATCTAACCTAAACCTACCTTCTCCCAGTTTAAAGCCATTACCTCCATCTCTTCATGAATTGCAATTCACACAGTAAGATAAAGCACTCTCCACTTTGTGTGGGAGACACATATTCCAGCAAATAATACATTTGCAACAGAAATGCAAACTTTGCTCTGAAAGACATTTACACAAAGAGACGGTGTCACTGTGCTGTTCCTGGAAAAAAAAATAAGCTGTCAGCTCAAGGAAGAATTAAACTCTAGTTCCAAATTTTAGTCTGTGATTTATTTTCTTTTCTATTTTTCAGCTGGAAGAAGTTGTATGTTTGAACAAAAATGAGCTTTTTGTTCATCTACCAAACAAGTCTTGTATAAATACTAAAGCAGAAATCCATAGGGATTTTATTCTGTGATACCTTGACTGAGTAACATAATTAGAGTCACCTCATGCCTGTGATTTCCTAGACAAGTAATGCAGGAAATAATTACTCTACAAATACACACTCTGAGTCTCCATTTTCTTTCCTGGTAACTCCCTAACAGGGAAAACAAAATACAGTATTTACCAACATCCCAAGATCAGGCAATATGGCAGTGTCAAACTGATTTACCTTGCCATGACAACAGCTTTTCAAAAATACTGCTAATTGTACAGCAATGGTTTCTCATTAAACAGACCATAACTCAGCACAGTGTCTCTGCCTACAGGTTATCCTGTTTAATTTATTTGCTGCACTAAATAAAGACAGTTTTAATATTCTGCATAACATTCTTTTAATGTTCCACATTGTTGTGGAAGATGCTGAGTCCTACTTGGTATTTAGGGCAGAATTCACTAACTGGAATTATTTAGTCTTGGATAGTGAAGACTTAGAGCTGCACTGGGGCTTTATGGTTGATGAGAGCTGTCAAAGTGCAGAGAGTTTGCAGGCTGGAAAATGTTACCCAAAATTTTGGGTAAGCTGAGATGCTCACATGAGTTTCTAATAGTCACCTCAAAATACTACTTTGAATATACCAAATTTAAATAAGTGGAAGTGCCAGAGATACCATAGTTTTCCTAGTGGAAACAAGACCAAAGAGAAAGAAGGAGAGGTCCAAGGACAATCTTCTGAAAGGCTAAAGTCCTAAATACAAATCAGAGTATTCAGGATGTGTAACGTCTTGGCTTAGGGGTTAGACACCCATTTTAAACATCACCATGTTTAAGATCCAGCAGGACTTGGGCTGGTTTTGTTCCTTCTTTAGGTTACCCTTCTGAGGGGATTTCTGACCCTTTCTATCAGCACATGGAAAGGGCATTAGTTGCCTTTTCCTTTACTGAAAGATAGGAAGACACTAACCCAGCAGAACCATGAGAAATGTGACCATTGTCTGCTTCAGTGGGAGCAGATTTGAGTGGATCCAAGTCCATTTGTCCAGTCCGTCCAAAAATCTGCCTAAAGCCTTAACTGCATACTGCACTGGTGCAGAGACAGCCTTCTAAGCTCCAGCAAAGGCTGTCCTGCCTCCCTGATGGAGGCAGGGGATAACACAGCACTGGAACCATGCAGGTGTTGGCGGAGTGGAGACGTCTAATACAAACTGAGAGGTGCTCATGGTGTTCCTTTAAGTGTCTGGTGATGAACACTTGAAGTCCCTTGGAGTTTATATGGGAAAGACACAGAAAATATGTAAGTAGAACAAAACCTCTGAAAATAAAACCAAGATCAGAACAAAACCATTTTCACCATTTTCAAGCAAAATGCAATAGTGGGTATCACAAAGGAGCTAAGAAAATCTGTTGTTCTAATAAAAATTAAGAGAATATTGAATTTGTATTCTATTCATCATGTTTTATTTGGTGATGCATTTTATTCCCCATACGGTATATTTTTCTTATTCTCCTGTATATTTTCATTCTGTTAAGTGGGATATATTTTATTCAGCAGCAGCTGCTTGCAAACCTTTCTCTGGTGCAGGGTGAGGATCACCAGAAGAGCTTTATGCAGCTGAAATTGCTAACCCCTCTGTTCAGTAACTGTGCTCAGATCAAGTCCAGTTGAATAACCAAGCACATGGGATACAACAATCCTACTCTGACAAAATTATGAAACTAAAGATCAGATAAGAAATTTCTACATAGTGTAATACTTGTTTTCCTGATTTGGCATACCAATTTATAACCACAGAAGTTGAAAGTGAAGGACACGCATTTGCTACCTCTGACTTCTTCATTGTTTAATCTTTATTTTATTTTGGTTGTACACAGAAAAAGGACAGGAAAAAAAATGGTGGTAGATGTTGGAACCCTGAATTCTGAGAATTTCACTGTTTCTGCTTTAACAAGTTTTTATCCCCAGAAATACACCTCATTTAATTTTAAACCCTGGAAAAGGCTTCCCCTGTAGTGTGATAACTTTGAAATTAATGCTGTACAGTTAAGGTTATGTCACTAGGTGAATTAGGTAGAAGTGTAGACATTTTGGTTTATGAAATATTGTAAAAATAGTGTCCAAAATGGAGGGTTTAGGTGTTGTTTTATAACTTCCTTTTTTACCTTTGTTACTTCCCCATTCTTCTCCAATAACTTATGTTTTCTGCCATTGGTTCTAGACTTCTGCAATGCGGGATAAGAAAAACTGATTATTGGGTTTTTATTAAAAATATCCTATGCAACATCTCCCTAATTGGACAATCTGGTGTATAAATAAACTGTACAAGAAGTGCTCGCCCCATTTTGAACCTTGTTATTAACGACAAAGCACTTTTCTGTGCTCCCAAGTTATAGATAACACTTAATAAACATTTTGAGACTGAAGAAACTCTGGAGTATTTCTACTGTGTCTTATCTCAAGTGTCTGTTAAAAGAACTCACAAAGAGAAGATGTGCCGTGGCTGTGGCCGAAATCTTCGACCAGAATTGCGGCAGTAAATTTTTTACTGTGGAAGGAGCAGCACAGCTCTGTGCTGCCTGAAAAACAAAAAATCTGTCAATAGAAAAAGGCAAACAAACACACCAGTTGAAATAAAGTTGTCATTAATGGAAATGAAATAAGGTTCTTGCTATAATCCTACACCTTTTAAATTAATATTCTCAAACTCAAAAGCTATGACCTACAGGCAAATTTTTCTGAACAAAGGGTGAGCTCTGCTTGCAAAAACTCTCTCTTGTAAGAATATGCATCAGTCAACAGTGACAAGCAGGGCTGGAGAGACTCTTGCAAACAAACACGGGGAGGAATATTCTACAGATGTTCTACCTGATGCTTCTCCCCACACTGCCTTCATGCCAAAGGCTGCTGTGTGAAAATTGTTGTGTAGGACAATTATTTATTATGGGAATTTAACACCTCTTTCAAGGAACGGGTGGCCAAATGTCCACAGCTGCCTCTGTTCAACCCCAGAACCAGAACTGTAATAATTTTTTAATTTTCTTTTTTTTTTTTTAAATAGCCCTATACCTAAACAGAGAACCTTTATTTTTGAAGAAAACAAACACTTCCTATTGCATTGCTCCTGAAAATTTTTCAAAGGGCTTATATAGGGCTTTGGATGGGTGACGGTCTCAGTTACAAAAGCCTTGTCAGATGTCACTTTTGTCATCCTGAAGTAAAGGAACACAACCAGAGTGTTAAAAATCATTTTCCATCCCTGGAGACAGGCTTATTAACCTTAAGCAGTTTGCATTTCAACTAAAAAAATTTCTGGTTTTATAAGTTACACAGGTATTAGTCTGAGCTTAGCAGTTTAAATCACTTAGAGCATTGCTTGTCTTGTTAACAAATGCATTTTAAAGTTAATACTTCCCAATTTTGAATAGAAACTCAGAAAGACACTCATTCAGACCCTCTGTCATGGAGTTACACACACACTCTTCTGAGGTTCTCAGTAAATGTTGAACTAGAAGTGATTTGTAATTTGTCTTTTATTTATTTATTTATTTTTAAAATACCCATGAATCAACAGTTACAGTTCAAAGAATGGTATTGCCCATGAAGCAAAGGAAGCTTGAAAGCATATAATTCTGTGCAGCATTGCTGTAATAATGTTCTCTCCTGGAACACGGCTGGGGGTGTTTTCTGTAGAATAATTATTGGGTTTTTCATAGAATATGTGGTTATGTTTCCTAGGATTTTTGGCAGAAGTCTCTTAAGTTTTATTTTATTTGCATTTTACATCAGGGATTTCTATGGGTTTACTTATTCTCTTTTCTTTTTAATTGCTAGGGAACAAAAACCCAACAATCTGTTATTCCTTCAGAATTTTGTGGTTAATATTATTAGAAGAAAGACCTTGTTAAACAAGTGTGCAAACACACAGAGAGACATAAAGTTCTTTTACAACTACATGCCAGCAGAATTGCAGAACTGAGTAATTCCTAATAACCAAATATGATTTTAGCTTCTGTTCTTGCTGTGACAACCTCAGACTCTCTGAAATTTTTTGGAGGAGCCTGTTCAGCCAGGTATTGCTGTGCTGACCTCTGTGCTCCCACTGGAAGAGTCTCTGAGGTAGTTTATGAAGAATTACCCAGCAGTGAAGGTTTGCACAATGAAAATTTGAAGTTAAATACTGTAGCTGTTAAACAATAACTCTAAAAATACACCAAAACTTCTTCTAAGTCAATAAAAACTCTTTATAGGCATATTAACACTACAGTGGCACTTTGTGACCTTTGCTGTGTTCTGCTTTGAATCACAAAGGTAGATGTTTCTTTACTTTTTGATCAGCCATAAAATGGGATTGAACTTGCTTTTGTACAAACACCTGTCATTAAGGAGAAAGAAAAAGTAATTCATGTGCGTTTGATAACAATTCTCTCTGTATTATAGATGTGAAAACAGGAACTGTACAGACCCTTTAAGAATTTTACATTAGCTCATCTCCTTATTTTTCAAAATGTTTTCCTTCACTTCTGCATTATATCCCACCAAAATCACTGTCCATGTGGAAGCACAGGATCTGTGCTTGAGCTTTGCTCTGTGAGGACACAACTGACCCTTGCTGGGCCACCAAAATCCTGGAGGAGCAGTGGGTGACACAGCTCACAGGGACAGAAAAACCATTTTTCACCTCCAAGGGCCACTTCTTCAAGAAGAACTGCCAAAATAATTCCTTAAATCAAAGGAAATGTGACCTGAGCCACACAAAGTGCAGCCAAAGCAAATGAAAACCTCTTTGGGTAAGAGGGAACTCTGCCAGGGATGTCAATCTCTCTGGATAACTGAGGGATGATCATTGTCCTTGCACTGCATTCCTCAATATTTGCAGTGTGTTTTCTCTTCTTCAAACCTCTGCAAGACAAATAAGCAGCTCCAGTTGCTTTACCGTTAACTTAAGCTCTGTATCTTAAGATTTTCAGGTCTTGGTAACCTGCAGAGATGAAGGAGTCAGCCTGAACCCAATGGGACAATCAAAGAAAGAGAAGGAAAAAATAAAATCTTTGTGGCAGCATGTAAATGTGTAACACCTACAGTAAAAATCTCTGCTTTGCCAATGGATTTGAAAGTACCTTTAGAACTCCTTTGTTTTATTTATGGGGAAATCGAGGTAGAGAGGGGACAGTTTGGACACATCTAAAGTCCCATGCAAGGAGCAAAATGTTCATTTTTCCTGTGCCATCCACTAGACCCAAATATTACGAGTGTGCAGCTCAAGCAGTGACCTCTTCCAAGGTCTGCCCACATCAAGATCAAAAAGACTTTTTTGAAGGCAGAACAGAAACATTAAGGCACAAATATCATCAAAGAACACGACACATTTTTATTTCAAACAACAAAAGTCAACAGCATTTCTGTTGTTTGCCCAAAGAAGTTGTTTGCTTCTTTTGGCAAACAACAGCATTTCAGTTGTTTGCCAAAAGAAGGTAAGTTTGGGTTACCTTATTTGCCCACATGGGCAAAGAAGGTAACCCAAACTTACCTTCTTTTCTGTAGTTCCATGTTTTCTTTACTCTTCATGGAACTATAGAAAAGAAGGTAAGTTTGGGTTAACTACACATAACATGAGGAGAAAAAAACTCAGCCCTAAACAAGGCCTTCATGTTGTTCTCTGCTCCTAATGCACATTGGGATTCGAGCTTCTGTCATTGCTGAGCTCCTGCAGAGGGATTTTCTGGTGTTTCAGGAGTTCAGGAGTGAAGGCACAGTCACTGTTCACAGTCTTTTTGGTGGCTGCACTCACCTGGGGAAAGACCCCAGTCACAGCCCCTCAGTTAAACGAGACCACCCCGCTGTGCTGGCTGGTGCTTTAGAGTGTGCATTATTAATTTAAATCCCTACTTTGCTGTAATTGAGAGATTCAATTCAAAACCAAAAGGAAAAGAGTCTCTGCTGTTTAGGAAGGTCAGGAAAAGCTCACATCCCACACACCACTGCAAAATTAGACACAGATTCCCAATGGTCATGCCAGGGTTGCTGAGCCCTTGAGCAGCTTCTCACTGGCATTTCCCCCAGGATTTGCATTTACCCCTGAAGACCTGGCCTCTGCCACCAGCATCAGTGAGTGCAAGGAGCTGTTTCTGCTCACGGTGGGACCCACCAGCTGCATTCTCCTTTTGGCTCAGGGCTCATGTCAAGTGGGACACAAACCCCATCTTCTTGTGCCAAATGTTCTGGGAGATGCAGTGAAGTGAAGCAAACTGGGGAACAAGTTTCCTGTGAAGAACATTTGCCACTGAGCCTTGCACAGTGTTACACTCTAACACAAGGGGAAAAAAATTTAAAATCCTGTAAAAATTCCAGGTGGAAGTTCAGGAGAAAGGTAGGAAGCAAAGGAAGAAAGAAGCCCTCTCAGGTGAATGGTGGAAGTTAACTTTGTGCTCAGGCATTGTCAGAGGACGTTCCCTGTCAGTTGTGCAAGCAGCTGGAAACATAAATACTGATTGATTCAGGGCCACAGTCTTGGTGAGTGTAGAGGTGGTTCAATAAAGTGACATGATGGAGGTTCCTCAGAGCAAATGGGATGCCTGAAAGTAGTAAATAGGGATCATTCTGATTTGGTGTCAAAATATGAGGTGAGATTATAATTGTATCATTACCTTCCTCCCTTCCCATGAAAAGATTGATATTTGTGAGGAAATACTTTCCAGTGCTGCAATAGAAGGTAATTAGCAATTCAATATCTTTTCCAGAATGAAGAAAAGGATCAGCAGATGAGTTATAGAGTAATAACTTATGAAGGAATATTGGTTTGGATGGTCACATTAATTTATCAAGGGAAAGGGATGAACATAGAACCATTAAAGGGGGTCTGGAGAGCCTGACAGAGAAGAGATTATTAAGTTATATAAAACAATAATTTTGAATACAAACACATACACTGTTGAGTGTATTTATTTCTATATTTAGAGCTCTGAGGTGAGCACACATGCTGTGCTTGCAGGATGGTCACACCACCAGGCAGGACAGAGAAGGAGAATGAATCAAGGAGCCAGGATCTGATTAATCTGGGGAGGAATCTCCACAAGGTGACACAGGGAGGAATCCCCACATGGTGATATGAACTCATCAGAAACTGAAAGAGACAACTTTGAGGGGAACAACATCACAGTGGACAGAAACAGCTTTATAATGATGGGCTTAATTCTCAGCAGGGAAAACAAGGAGACACAGCAGATCCTGATGAAGGCTCTAGATCAGAATTCACAGTTTCTCTGTGATAAAAAGAGACCATCACCATTGTGTCAGCAGGTTCAGCAGCAGCAGAAATTGGTCAGTACACTCAGACACTAGAGAAAGCATCCCTGGGCAGCAGGAGGTCAGCAAATAGGAACAAACTTTTAGGCTTCCCACAGCTGCCAAGGGAAACAGATGCATTGTTAGAGAGCAGAAATTGCCTTGTTAGTTGGCAAAGAATGTCAGCCTCATTAGCAAAGAAAGCTCTTGGAGTTAAAAGCAGAACTAAGATCAAATGCACAGATCCAGGGCTCCCGCTCACTGCTGTAGAGCAGTTCAGCATGGAGTGCATGTGTGCATGTGTGTACACACGTCAATATGTAAACATGTATTATATATGCGATATATATATGCATAATTTTTATTTCTGTGTATATAATATGTGCACCTGATTCCCTGAGTGATTTTGGTTGATGCTGTTTCTAACCTGAGTGGAACTGAGAGATGGGTGGTTGAAGATAGAGGTGGTTTCATGGCACTCTAAGCTCGTTGTGAAGAGCGCAGGCACCAGACTGCACAGAATTAGCTTTACACCAAAAAATAAAAAGCTTGAGCTGGAGGTATTGAAATCCTCATGATGCATGAAAGCTGGTTGAACTTCCTTATTAACACAGGGCTGAAGTTTCCCTGATCTGTGGTTAATATCTGTTTATAACTTTGGAAACACCCGTATCTGCCAGATTCTAATCCAATGGGCTAACCATCATTCAGTAGCAACAATACTATTCACACTCAAACACTGCCCAAAATCCAAGCTTTAACCACACGTCCAAATTACCCCATTTCATTTGCTTTTTCACAGAGAAAGCCACCACTGAGAAGTTTAAATGTCATCCTTATCAGATATAATGACTTTTGTGAAGCTCTTTTAAAGACATTGCCATGTGTTCCTGTTCTGATCCACCAGCCTTGTGCTTTGAGTTCCACCTGAGAAGCTTAAAAATTCAGAGGATAGCCTCCAATAACAAGACTTTCGGTGTTTGTTTGTACCCTAAGTAACTCTATCAATGCACTTCAAAATGTCACTAAAAGAAAGATAAAATCTACTCAGGTCTCTTACAATATTGGCCTTTCTGTCTGCAAAATAAACCCCTTTATTTAGTGTAAACAAAACCAGTGGCTGGCATTTACTGCCGTCATCAGTTGTTTTGTACATGACACCTGCAGACTGGAATGAGTTTTGCAGAAAGTGAGGAAGATGAAGGGCTTGCCTCAAGGACAAGTCTGCCACACCAGTGCTTTCCAGAAACAGAGTCCTAATGCAGATGCTCCTCACAGTGTGGTGTTTTTTGAGGGTGGAAAGATTCCATCCTATCACTGCTGTATAATTTCAGTAGCTCAAAGCAGAGATTGCTTCTGAGACAAATCATGTAAATGTTTCAGGATGTGGCAGGGAGGAGGTGAAGACACAAAGATTTCTGTTCTGAGTTAGACCAAGGGGCTGCCCTAGGGTCTCCCAGAAGTGAGAGCCTAGGCCGGAAGACACCAGAGCAAGGCAAGCCAAGGAAAGATGCAATGATCTCCCACTTCCAGACTCCAGTGAACTCTCTCAGCTGACAGCAAAGCCATGGTAGGTAACAACACTCAATGATCTTCCTCCCACAGATTTGGCTGGAGAAAAGTGCATTCTCAACTGGTGGCACAGGATATTTCACAGGTTAACCACAGAATGTTGAAAGAGCACTTTGGGAAGTGTTTTTTTTTCATCTGTCACCCTTTCAAATCCTCTTTTGGAGGGGCAGGGAGCAAAGGATTATTCTGTCCCAGTCATTCAGGGCTGTGTAGAACCTTGCCACACTCTTTTCTTTCCTCTGTCCTTTCTTTTCCAGACTGAAGCATGCCAGGCAGTGAGGACTTCCAGTGCGTGTGACAATTGGTGAATTTCTGCACAATTTATGAAACAAATGAAACCAGCTTTCTGCATTCAAACCTTGAATGGTGGGTGTGTTTAGACTGCAGAAGGCTGTTCTGCAGCATCACCCTCATCCCAGCTTCTGCTGAAGAAGCTCTGTAAAGATACAACAACAGCCAATGGAGGTGATGTTTGCATTTGCTTGTTAATAAAGAAAACCCCAACAAATTAAATTGAAGCTCGTTGGGCATTAAAATTTCAACTCTTTTACCTGTCTTCCCCTTTACACTCACTGTTAGGTGAATCTCCAGTGTGTAACGTAATAGCAAATTGGCAAAAAGGAATTTAAAAAACCCAACCAACCAAACAAATACCCCACTTTACCCTCACTAGGCCCTGCCCAAGGAGTTTCTTTTCAATCTACAAGATAACAGAAGGAAGCTCCCACAGATGGAAGCAGCAAAGAGATTTGATTGCGTGTTTCATGTGGCTAATAAACCTCTGGTGTTACCGTAAATGCAGGATTTTCAGGATTTCAGCTGTCTAAGAAGACAAATGTGTTTTATTTTCTTGTAAGCTGACCACAAAGAACAAAAAATGCCCTCAGTGACACCTTCAGTTGAGGCAGGAAGGAGAACCTACTCAAGCTGTTGCTTTGCTCAGTTCTTACAGCCCCAGATGTCCATGGCTGGCAGTGACCACCCTGGTGCAGGCACGATTCATGGAATTATTTGGATGTGGTTCCAGCTCTTCTGATGTATCTTTTCTCCTTGAGCACACCTCAAATATGTGGTCAGGTCATAATTCTCTTGTTATTCTTTGCTCTGACACAAAGTCCTTCTTCTCAAATCTAAGATATCAGCTGGTACATATTAATCACTGTTTACATAAGTAAATCATGTTTACATAAGTAAACATGGAAGCATCAGCTGGCACAAGACTTTGTGGCAGATGTAGGGAGATCACACAAGGCAACACCAATCTCTGGTGTTTGTATGGTACAAAATTAAGCACTAACCATGAATAGAGAGATCATACAGCATTGTGCTAAAGTTAAAATAATTTTCCAATGTGTTTCCCCCCCTGCTGCACAGACTTCTGAAATACAACTTGTTCAGTGACAGATTCAAAGGTCCCACTTGGAGAACACCCAAGGCCGTGTTCAGGCATTTAACTGTGAAGGTGGCTGGGAGCTGGTCCACTCGCTGGCCCTTGTGGACCCTCAGGAATGGACAATTTAAGTGTCCTCAGAATTCACACGATATCTGCTGTGCCACAGCCAGAACTGAAGGATCAGCTTCAATTTCACACTGGTAGCTTCAGTGCCATCCCTTTTGGCACAGCTCATGGAGATGATGTTGTACTTTATAAGCCTTTCCTTGTTAAAAGAGAATTTGAGAAAGCATCTGAGAACGCCCACAGAAAATCGTTATTAATCTGCCTTTTTTTCCTTTTTTT
>VZRZ01003362.1:30708-75520 GCA_013398175.1 Climacteris rufus | reverse complement strand
TTTTTTTTTTTTTTGTACAATAACAAATGAAACTGTACCTGGGCAGGCAACCTGCAGTGGCTAGCAATAAACACCCATCCACCCCTTGACAAATGAAATAAACTGCTGCTGTTGTCATTCATTCTGAAATGCAGTTAAGAACACCTCAGCCTCCACTGATATTTATATACAGGAATAAATGTACACACAGGCAAAAATATCCTTTCCTTTCTGAGTCTCCCCTAGGTTATGTGTTAAACAAATTAAGGAAACAAACAAAGGAAATCTATAATACAAATTAGTATTCCAATGTAAACATTTGCAAGGTGACTTTTTAAGGGAATTTCTTCCAGGATATTTTATGCAAAATTCATGCTTCTGTTTCAATTGTACAAATAGCTTCTCAATTTGCATTGAAACAGCTTTATACCTGTAGAATACAGAGGAGAATTTAGCACCTGCTGTGTTATTAAACAAGATCTGAACTGAAGGAAATAGTGATGCTCAGCAAAATATTTGTCTTGATCAGATAAACTTGTGTTCAGAACACACCCCTACTGAAAAGGCATTACTGTGTCATTGATATTGTTGTATTAAAGTAATGAAAAGCAAATCTCATGTACTTGATTAAATCAATACTTTCATATGGAACAGCTCAATGAAAGGCACACAGAACATCCAATCTCTAAAAACAGAGAACAGAACCAAAGTAGACATGCTTGAAGTGCCAATGAAAATGCAAATTGAATGAAGATATAATGAAAACACCAAGAAACTGGGAGTTTTCATTAAACTATTACTATAATAGAGTAATATAATTTTTGTTTTTTAGTTCTGGACTTGAATAACAACATCAGCATCTGTCCTGGCATAGTTTTTAATGAGATAAAATACTTGAAAATATTAATAACCAAGAGGCCCTTTGTAACTGTACTGGATTTTCTACTCTATTAATGCAGGAACTCTCCAGCAGGAGGCCCTTTATGAAGAAAATTTAATCTTGATATCGATTTCTGCTTTTTTTTTCCTGTGTGTGCCTATGCATTGGCAAATGCTTGGTTCTGCACTACAAAGACACTCTGTAAACATGATATTGTGGATGGCCAGCCTACTGTGTTTTCATGTCCATGTTCAAAATGGAAAGCACTTTAATCTGACTTAAAGTGGAAAAAAAAAAAAAACAGATTAAGAGGATTTCTATTTAAAAAAAAATGCCACAGAGAAAATCATGAAGTGGCCACACATTTAGAGCTGCTTCACACCTGCTCCATCTGATCTGTAAGTTCTAAACGTGGAAAACACCTTTGTAAACTAAACATATTATGTCGATTCTGAGTTAAATATCAAACCTACACTAAACTCTGATCTTACACAGACTTGTCTACTACAAATAGCGTGATTTTGCTCCCCCAAATGCTGAATTTTCTGAAATAGAAAGTAAGAATTGTGTGCAAGTTAAATCAATTAGACTTTATATTCTAGTAGTAAAAATGTTTTCTTGTTGTTTGTTAACTAACAAGGTGTAGTCAGAGAGAGTCTGTTGTTTATAAAATCCTAAGTTATTTGACTGGAGACTTTTTCTGTAGGTCAATTGTACATAAGCAGAAATTAAATCTGTACTTGCCACAGTTACCCTATATAACCAGTGCTTAGGTTTTGAAAATATTTGTAGCAAGGTGTAAATGGAAGAATAAATAATTTTATAATGATTTAATAACATTAACATTTCTAATTATTTTAAAGCTTTGCTAGACATAGTGTATCCCAAAGCTTTAAATTTTGCATTTCCTTTTTTCTAAATATTGGAATTTCTGATTAATTTAAACTTAATTTTAATTTTCAAGTTTTTTATTTTTTATATTAATTACCCTGTTCTCTGTAATATCTGATTTTAACAGTGGAGTTATTCAGTGATCTGTGTACAGGATTTTTACACTGTGTTCTAAATGTTCTCAGAGTTTATTAAGAAGACATTTAACTTACTTTTAAAGAAAGTAGCAAGAGAAGAGATCACTCTGCTTTTCAAGTATATCCAGTCAGAGGAAAGAGAGAATGAGGAGTGAATAAGGAGGCTTTCAGTGAAACACAAGAGTGGGAAAACCAACACAAAAGGAAGGGGAAGGATGTGGGGAGACAGATCAGACACCCAGAGAGAAAGAGACCATTACTTATATGTTATAATTATATATAATTATAATGCACCATGTGAATATTGAAAGCATAGCATAGAAATAAACACATTTCAGTGTTTGTGTTCAGTTTACCTGAATAATTTTTTTCCCCTCAGCATGGTCCATGCAGAAACTTCCACTGACACCATTGTATATGTGACAGAAGCAAACAAACACATCAGGTCCTCATGACATGCTTCTATTTATGTTTATGTGGGTTTTTTTGCCTCTTTACCTAAGTGCAGGTTTCTTCAGGGTTCTCTAAACACTATTTGTTCATTTGTAGTCAGAGAGTTTAGCTTTATGTAGGTTGTGTTGCTCTGCCTGGTGAAATAAAACACAGAGAAGAAATGGAGAGTAGCTGAACATGAGCTGAGTGGGCCCTGTATAATGGAAATTGCACTTTGTGAGGAAAAATTCTCTGCCATTTGCTAGGTAAGACAGTTGTGAAGGCAGCAAAATCTGTCAGTGAGATTCACTGGAGAAGGGAATTTGAAGAACTGCAGGGATTTATTCTACTCACACCAGATTTATCATCCTATAGTTAAGTCAAGAGGGTACACTATGGCTGAATTTGATCAAATAGTTTCTCTTGCTGTTAATTTGCTAAATTGTGCTTTGGTTTAATCTCTATTACATCCTGTCTCATTGATGTGTTCCTAGTAAATCTAAAATGTGCACCCACATCTGTATTTCCAGGATTAATTTTTTGGATTAATGGATTATTTTTTCCTCCTCTTTCATCCAGTCATTAATTTTCACAGGAACGAGGCCTGCTTTGGACGGCAGAAACTTCATTCCCTGTTTTTGCAGAGCTGCAACCAATTTTGGTACAGTTATAACTCAAACCAATGAACCCTTGGCCATGTGTCTGGCTCTCTGGGTAATTTAAACTCTGCAGGCAAACTCTGCTGCTCGGTGTTGCGCTGCACAATCAAATTTTCACCTTGCAGATCATTTCTGCTGCCATTGCTTCATATCACAACTTCTGAGCTGTGCTACAGATTTGTGCCTCACAGCCAGCAGTGCCTGCCTGTCTTGGGCTTCAGGAAGTTCTTTCCTGCTGCTCCCTTTCCCCCCTTGTGTCACAGACAACAGCACCTTCACGAGTTGTTGCCAGGCAAGGAGCAATTAAAATTAGTGTTAAGAGACTGCTACATGCCATTTCAAATGCATCTTTCAAAGTGTACTTGGGAAAATGAGCTTTTACAACAGCGAGGATGAGGCAGATGTGATACATTGACAGTCAATGATCAGCCACTGACAAACCAGTTCCCATCCTCCATGGCTGTTTTAGCTCTGATTTAGACCAAATAGATCATTTTAGCTTTTATTTTCCTGCAGCAATTTATGTACCTTCAGTACCATGGTCACTTGTCATCAGTCAGAGCATTAGCACACACCAGGAATCAGCCAGCTGTGTCTCTCTGGGCAATATATATATATATATATATATACACACATATATATATATATTTTTAATAGTGACTGTCATTGCTTGTGGCAAAATCCCTCTAAAAATGTAAACTAAAAAGTAGAATTCTACCCCATTTTAAAAATCAGAAATATTGGTAAAAAGAGTGCAGAGGGTGTGTGCCATTTATTCAGGGAAACATATGAGATCAGCTGGATTGTTTTCAGCGAACTCACATAGGTAAAATAGTAAAGATATTAAAGCATTGTGTTTGGGGATTTTGTGGGGTTTTTTTGTTTGTTTTTTTTTTCAATTCCTTGCAAGGAATATGTAAGTCTGAGTCTTACATATTAATTACATATTAATTTAGAATTAATTTTAGATTTATATTAAACCATGAAGAATTGATTCAAAAGTAATTTTTTTTTTAACATAAAACAGGCTGGCAAATCTATGTTGGAGAAATTGTCTTTGAAGTGTTTATAAGCTGGTGTTGCTGAAATAGCAAAGTGCAGGCTTGTGAGCAGGTATTTTGCAAACACCACAACACAAGCCTGGGAGTGCAGTAGTAAATCAGTGATGCTGAATGTTGTATATGGCAGTAACTGTGGTTTATTTAGGGTCTGATTTTGTCTTTGAACATCCCTATCTGATTTATAATACAAGGTAAATTATGCCACACTAACAGCAGCACAAATTCTTTCTGTATACACCTGTAAGTTATTGTGGAAATAAAAAAATGAGGCAAAACCTTCAATTAAAGTGAGTACATGAAATACCTGTTGAACACAAGGGTTCCTCATGGTGCAAAGTCCTGTCCCACTGGAAGGGATGGTGACATTAAGCCAGTCACACATTTCACTGAGTGTTGCCCTGACTTTTGCAGTTCTGGATGTTGTCATTCTTTTGTAGCTAGTTTCTCACACTCTTCTATGTAAACATGGCCATGTTATTGTAACTGCATCTTATCATTTACATTCCTTTCTCCTGGACACAGAACTTTGATGGACATTTCCTTTGACCACTGTGATTGAGGGAGGAAGAACTAATTTCCTCCAATGAATAGTGATTTCTAAATGTATATAAAATAAAGAAGGTGGGTCTTACTTGCCCTTCCTTCTCTTTCCTCCTTGTTGGTAACAGGTGTCTCTGTCTCTTCTTTTGTGTCGTTACTGCGACAACTGAGATTCAAAATGAGAAGATTTTATCTATCCACATCTCCACATCAGTACAATCACCCTGTTATTTCCTTGGTCTCAGGTGTGTATATTTCTGTATTTGAGCCTGGGGAGACGTGCAACTTCATTTATAAGAAATTTTGCAAGGGGCAATTTCTCTTTTTTCTTTCCTTCCAAATTTGGAAAACAGAAAAACTGATTTATTTGCTTATACCTGAGACAGGTACCCCTCACATTTTGCAGCACTCATGTTTCACACCCAAAACTGAAACATGACTTGGACATGTGTCAGAATTTTTTTGCAGACTCTGGATCTGCAGTGTGCATAGTTCTTGGCTACTGCAGTGAAAGAAGCAAACAACCATTTTAATTTCACATCTGGCAAATAGTATTTCAGTGACTTTACAGCCCATTTCACAGCTAAATGCCTTTTGTCCAACAACTGTGTATATGATGAATTATGATAAGCTATGCCCCTATACCTATTTATTTAATATCACCTGGAGCTATATTCCATAGCCATTCATCTGTAAAATATGTTCCTACCATAAAGTTAACAAAAGTGGGAGGTGAAACCATGCCTCAACTTTTTAAGAATCATTAAAAGTCTGCTCATAGTATGAACTTAGGTACTTTTCTTAGATGTCATCACAGTAAGAGGTGAAATGTTAAGGGAAAAAAAAAACCAAGCAAAGAAATCAATGCCACCCAAACTAAGGATTTAAAAATAAAAATGCTTCATATATAATCCATTAATCTGCCTTGTGAGTAGGACACTGGGGTCTTGGCAAACAATTCTTCTGACTTTTGGAGGTTAACTGACCAGAATGCTGCCTGCTCCTTTCAAAACATGGCACTGGTGTGCTGTTGCCGTAGTTCTCATCACACCTGACATTGTGGAGATATTTTCGTCAGGAAATAACAAAAGAGTATGTGCAGAGTGCTGTGACTCACACAGAATGGGTGCACAGATGCACAGATTCAAGCACGGGCATGTGCTTAGGTCTGCCCTCATTTCTATCTCATATCAGTGGAGCAACACACAGAGAAAAGTGAGAAACACCTTTCAAATGAAGTAAATAAATCCTTGGCACTATCGCCTTTGAAAAGAAATATTTTCCTTTTTTCTTTTTTAAATGGAACCCCTACCATCTGTTCTGCTCTCTAATTGCAAGTGCACAATGAAAATAATTCACAAATGTGTCATAAGAAATGAGATTAGAAATTATTTAGATCTCCACTTGTGTATTTTCTGGTCTTAATTCTACTGAGGAAACATCTGCTTTTTCTCTCCTATTTCAGACTGTTGGGGAAACTGGTCCATTGTCAGAATGAAATCTCTGCCATGGCTTAGAGAAGCCCAGAGTGCATCAAAGAACCCTGTTTCACTCACACAGGCTGGAATTTGGCACTTTTCATGAACATTTAAATGCACTGAGTGTATTCTCTGGATTTGCCTGTCATTTCTGTAGTTCTCCTGATTTTACTTTTAGGGCTGGTTCTTTTCTCTGAGATGACAATTAAGTTCCTTCAGGACCACTGTCATCTGGGAGGAAATATTTAAAAGACAGAGACTAAGCAAACTAAGGTTCTATGGTGACACATCACTTCTCAGCTATTATTTTGTGAAGGAATAAAACAACATATTTTTTTCAAGTTTGGTCCAGCTGTGCTTTGAATAATAATTGGTTTTTTATGTTAAGATGGTCTGGGAATTGAATGCAGTCCTGAAAGCTATTTTACCTGTTCACACAGCTGGGGGGACAGAAAGGAGGCTGGGTCTCCTCTGTGGGCAGCTCCAACATTCACACTGGAGTTAATGCCAGCAAAGGTCATGAAGAAGCCCAGTTAATATGAAAGCACTCAAGATTCTATTCTGGCAGGGAAAACAAACAAAGAAACAAACAAACAAACATTGAATTCAAGACACAGCAGTTTCAAAATGGTTTTGTTTTGTTTTGTTTTGTTTTTTAATTCCTACCTTCCTTCTTGAGCACACAGCACTTGGATGGAGCCTTTCTGTTCCCAGGGCTTCTGCTCTGGCTCAGGAGATGATCCCATTCTCGGGGATCCAAGACTACCTCTGTCAGTGAGCATTTTGGCATTTGTAGGGCTGGAGAGGGAATTCCCTAGTTGCTTGGGGTTTTTTTCTCTAAAATCCCCAAGTGTTCTGAGCAGATGTGAGCTCTTTGCAGAATATGAAGATAAACAGTATCGAGAAAGTGGTCAGGACCAGCTAGATCAGGAAAACCAAAAAACCTCTCAGCCCCACATACTTTCATTTCCACACTTAACTTCAGGTAATCCTAAGAGAATTGATATTTCTCATGTTTGAAACCTTGCAAACCTCAGGGTGTATTCTTGTCCACACCTTCCAAACAGTGGAAAGCTGTAAAAGTGTGACTCATTAAATTTGAGCACTGAGGTGCTGAGCCCCTGCCCTTCACTGCACTTCAGAAGAACAGTGGGAGTGGAAAGACAGAAACCTCAATGCTTCAATGCTTCCTTTTGAAGGCAGACAATGTTTCACTGTCCTTGACTCCGAGCTGGCTATCAAACAGTGAGAGGGAAATGCTTTACAATCATGGCATTGGCAGGGGGTTTGCTGTACAAGGTCCAAGCTGTGACAGAGCAAATGAACCCAAACCAGTGGATCTAAGCCACCCTTGCAAAGCAACGAGCAAACAAGGCTCCCAGGAGTTATAAGAGTATATACAAAAAATATTAAGCATAACAAAGACTTCAGAGAAGCAGAGGACCAATGACTCCACTCCACACAATTCTCTATGTAAAGACATTACACACTGAGCAGTAAAATATTTCTCTAATGCACATTGGCTCTATATTCATGACCAGACTTCACAGATTGCTCGAGGTTATCTAGGCTGTTGCAATGAGAAATACAATGGTTCTATCCAGGAGCATTCCCTGTGTTATTACCTTCTCAAGATTCCATGACAATTTCTTTACCTCAGCAGCAGATTCATTTTCTATTTTAATTTGTGAACTTGAAAGGCAATTTCTCCCTTACAGTGAAGCAGTATGAGAACACTCTGCTAAAATTTTAATTGATGTCATGCCTGCCCTTACTGAATCTGTTGTCAGTCACTAGGCTGGTAACTTGAAAGCCAGCCTCTCAATATATCTATAACTCTGTGTGCAGTTGTGTTAGACTGGCATGCACTTTTAAATGCCTTTCATTTGGACAAAATAAGGGGCAGCATGAATTAGGATTTATTAGAAGAAAGCAGTTTCCTCTGAAAGGTGAGCATTTAAAAGGGGAGAAAAGCGAATTTCTTATCTTGCTGATCAGCTGCATGCAGCAAATGATGTAATTTTAAAAATAATATCTTAAAATCCATTTCCATGGCTTCAGTAATTTTCCATAAAGGGGCACTACTCCTCAGCCTAAGGTCCCAGTCCCTCAGTCCTGAAACTATGTCTATGGACAATAGTCTGAAAACATCCAAAAATGTACATCATAATTGCTTTGCATTTTGTAGTGTGTAAGGAATAGTCTACATTCCACTCATTGATACAAAACTGACTTTGGCTCCAGCAACAGCACGTTTTCAGAGAAAGCAGAGAGTGAAAATATAGAGCTGTACTTCTTTAGGAACAAGGGAACAGAAAGCTCAGCTACCTCATTCTCGTCATCACCCAGCTGAATCTGGACACTGCTGTCACCCAGAAGTCACTGTCTCACCGTGATTTCCCAGGATTCTCAGGCAATTCCAGGCAATTGGAATTGTGAAAACTGGCATGAAGAAGTTAGATGTTCTGCAGTGACCCAACATTTCCTTGACTAATGCCAATAGAATGGATTCATCTTCTGTTCCAGTCTTCTGTTCCAGAGGTACAGGTGGGAACATGCAGGGCAGCCCAGGTGGCCAAATCAGAACCACAGCTTCAATCCTGCTGCTCCAATTTTGCACAGAGCCCTTTGGAAAAGGAGGGGAATTGTGGCAGGCTCATCTGCATGTTGGACACTTCCCCCAGCTTTGTCTTAGTCATTGGGAATTGGTGAAAAAGCCTACAGGTGTTACTAAACCATCAGAGTAGTAAGCTAAGGACCAACATAATTGTGGAAGGAGTCATGTTTGAAGGTAAGAAAATTCAATATAGGCAAAAGAAGAGGGATGTATTGGGAAAGAAGACACAGACAGCTCTACACACACAGCCATGGGCATGCAGATGAGCACTGTAACAGCCAGTCCCAGGAAAACACACCAAAATAAACACCACTAAATGCAATAATTGAGAAAAATGCTCCTCTGGAGTTAAAAAATAAATGATGTGTTAGGAAATATTTGGGCAGGAGTAGAGCATGGAGAAGGTAAGTTTTACACTGTAGTAGTCCATGTGGTATCTGCAGTTTGAAAACTGTGCTCTGCTTTGGCTCCTCTCCCCTCAAAATGTAGAAAAAAAATTAAAGGGTGACAATGGTTTAAAATAGAAACAAAAAATAAATGAAATGAAAGAAAGTTGGCTGAGTGTCTGTCAAGGGCACTGTGAATGCAGTGAGAAAGATGCTCTGGGGTCTGCAAAGTGCAAGCAGTTCCTGTGCAGGGAATCCTCTGTGCAGGGCAGGGATGGATCCTGGTGAGCCTCCCTTCCCTCTGCCGCCTCTTTCTACAGCTGGCTTTCTCCTGTGCCATGGCTTACAGTGCTGTGGGGTGTTCCTGGAGTCAGTGGTGTTATTTTCAATCACAGCACTCTGAGACAGAGTTAAAATTCAGCCAGCCCCTCCTGAGACTCATTCTATCAAAGGGAGGATCAAAGCAAGCCAAAGACAAACTCGTGTTGAAGGGAGCAGGGAGGGATCCTGCTGCTGTGACCATTCCCCTTGCTGGCTTTGGGGAGACTGCTGTGGGCACTCTGGATGAGGTTTCCTTTCAGGCAAATGACACACAAGCTCTCTCCTGAAATAATTTATTTTGTAGAGTCACGGATAACAAATAACACGCACACCCTTAAGGCAAATATATTGATAACTTTGCTTCACCAAAGCCTTAATGTTAAACTGCCAGATATGTCAAAACCTAACAAAACCAACCACAGGAGGAAATTATTTCCTCCTCATTAATAATCACTTTGCTTAGGTAGGCATGAGTTTTTACCTTGGCATAGCCCCTGTCACAGCTGGGAGCTGCTGCCATCATTTACAGCAGCTGCCTGTGCTCAGGGCAAATTCAGATCCCTCCAGTGAACACCTCAACACTTGTAAATAACTGTGGGGTTTAGAGAATGACACTGCCAACGCACTCAAGCCATGCACCTTCTCCCAGCAGCTCTCCTAATAGACACTACCTTTGGAAGCTGCTTATTCCTTTCTTCCCCACCTGGTCTGCCTTTGTGTGTGAAAATTTCCCCGGAACAGCCTCAAGCTGAGTAATTACATTAAAGAGCAATGAGGTTTTCCATTGAAGTTTGGTTAAAAATGAGAGTAGTGACTAAACAAGTGCCCACAGTTCCTGCAGACAGGCTGTTTAGGCTGAACCCACCACAGTGTGAAGTTAGTAAGATGAACAAAGCAATCTTGTTAAGTGGCACAGGCAAAAGCAGGGCGTTTCCCCTCCTGCTGTGGTGTGGCAGTTCTGGCTGGGTGAATTCAGAGAACAGATGTAGCCCAAAGAAGATATTTGTGCAGAGAAGAGATTTTTGCATCCACATTTCCTGCTGGCCTCAGGGTTCCAGGGCTGAAGCTCTGATGTTATCTGGTCCCTATCAGAAGCATGCTGGATGTATTTTGAGCATTTTACCTGCTCCTTGGACAGGATACACCTCCTGCTTTAGAGGAATTCCAGCATTTCTGCACCCTTCCTGACTGGAGTGAGAAGAAAACAGTGAGCTGAGGCCTGTGCACTGGTGTGGGCTGCCTGTGCAGCTCCTGTGCCCGCAGGCTTTGTTCAGACAGTCCCCTGAAGTGAATGTAATCATTCTGTCCTCATCAAATGAGTTGGATTGCAGTGTCTCGCTTTTTAAAATTTATGTCCATTACTGCAAGGAAAAGTTTAGTGTTTATGGGCTGCTAAACCTCATTAAAGCACACTCCTGCACTTTAATGAAGATGAATATCAGAAGATGAACACACAAAAGTGGCAATTACCCAGATGAAGAGGTTTTCATCAAGAAATGGTATTTTTTAAAAGTTGTTTTTAAGATAAGTTTCTTCTTTTGTTCAGCACCACAAGAAACCCCCCAATCTCTGGTTGTTTATTTCAGATCTCTTTAGATTAATCACACCAATTCTTTTGTAAAAATGCTGTCATTTTAATGCTTGAGAAAAAAGCAAAAACAGGGAAAAAAAAGCAACGAAGAATGCACAATCAAAAACTACTTGCACACTCCAAAGTGCACAGGGAATATTATTGGTTTTCTGGGCTTTATCCTCCAGAGTGGTACGTGCCGAGACCAGAATACAAGAGGACACTCGCTGATGTAGAAATCTTTGTGCAGTTACTTAACTATGTAATTTTTTCCCAGGTAGAAAAGGCTTTTGATAGTTTTTGCTTCATTGCAGCCTCAGAAAAACCTTATACTGCTCTCAATAAAGACAAAAAAAAAGCAAATAGGAATGAAAAAGGCAATCTTTCTACAAAAGAGTGAATTACTAATGAATATTAATGATGAATAAACACACTTAGCAGAACTCTCCATGTTTTTCTTTAAAAATACCTGCTTTCTACAGCCTCAGACTAGTCATCTGCATGCATAAAAGATCAGTCAATCCAGAGTGTCACAGGCAAAGAACAATAAGAAATTAATCGTGGTGTAAAACAGCTCAGCACAAGCCTTCATTATTTATCAGTTACCTACTCCAAAAACAGCTCAGGCAAGATGTAAGGTGAAAATACCTCACTGATGGCAAAAGGTGCTTCAGAAGGCCCAGGTACACGAGCTCTGCCCATGCCTATGGCAGCACAACACATTCAGCTCAGTAACCACAGGCCATCTGAACTTCAGTCTGGGGCTGATTTTCTAAAACACAGCTTCCCTAAAAATGCAAGTTCCGTGTAATGCCAGATAAGCACTGAATTTTGATGTAGCCTTTTCTTAAAATTAAAATGAAAACTGTGGACACAGTCTACAATACTTCATGCTCTTTTATTTTATGGTGGTTGTCCTCCTGTGTTTTTCTCATTGTGCTCAGATGACTGAATCATGGCAGCCCATGGAGCTGTAAACCACAATATAGTGACAATTCCAATTATCACTTGTCCTGTGGCTCACACCTGTACAAATGGTGTCTTTCTTTCCCTGAGAGCCAGCACAGCCCCACTGGGTGTTTACACTGAAAATTTACTGAATGTCAACTTCAAAACAATAAGATGAAATCCAACAGGTTGCAAACAGATATTGTTTCTCCCAAGAGTGGATTAGAACACCCAGATAAGGACCCAAACCATGCTGTTACCCACACGGGTACTTACAGCTGTTCCTATAGTTACAAACCACCTAGAAAACAAATCATGGATGATTTGTGCCAACAGAGAGGGGGACTTTCAAGAACAGAATATACAGAGCAGCCACAGATGCAGCTGTAGGGAGGATCCTCCAAACCAGCAAGAGAGCAGCAATACCAGTAAGGCAGAAAAATATCTGCAGAAGGCAGAAAAGTTCATGCTTACCCGAGGTATTGAAATAGCAAAAGAGCACAATGTCCTTTTTTGCAACAGGACTTATCCCAAAGGATTGCATCAAGGAAAACACGTGGAGAGAGGGATCTCAGCGCAGCCCAGCGCAATAAAGGTCAATCAAAAGGAGTGTGATTTCCCCTGGCAAAGTGCCTTCATAGCACTTCAAACACACACTTCAAGCACACCCCTGGACTCTCCAAGCTGCTCACCCCCCTGCTGGGTCTCACACCATCCTGTACCTCCAGGGAGCCTCCAACAGAGCTGGAGAGAGACTATTTACAACAGCGTGTAATCACAGGGCAAGGGGGGCATGGAAACAAGCTGAAAAGAGCAGGTTTTGAAAATATATTAGTAAGAAATTCCTCCCTGCGAGGGTGGTGAGGCCCTGGCACAGGTTGCCCAGAGAAGCTGTGGCTGCCCCATCCCTGGAAGTGTCCAAGGCCAGGTTGGATGGGGCTTGGAGCAACCAGGCATGGTGGAAGGTGGAATGAAATGGTGTTTAAGGTCCCTTCCAACCCAACCCATTCCAGGATTCTATGACTCTCTGACCTTTTACAAGCCAGAAATGAAGATAAAAAGATTATATGAGATTAATGCTACAGTTTTACTTATCCACAGGTTTTCTTTCACTCAGAACTCCAGCACCAAAAGAATAAATGAGAAACAGGTTTATCAGAAAACATTAAATATGGAATGAAAATATATTCAGAAAGCATCACAAGAGCATTGGGTATGGTTGGTATGCCAGTGATTGAACAGTCACATTTCACAGTGTTCCAGAAATCTCACACCCCTCTAAACAGTGCTCTGTAATGTCCATGGCCATTTTGGTGCATGCTGTACGTTGTTAATCATGCTGGGTCTTCAAGCACAAGCTAATGAACAGTTTCAGCAAATATAAACTTGAAAGACTTTGCACATTTTATTTTACTTCTGGATAAACTAGTCATGCTAACATGCAAAGTCTTAACCAAGTTATAAAACTGTAATTTAACAAGGAAAGAGGAAAATGATAGTATAATGTAGAATCATACAGTTTAATGTAGAATAATGTATTAATTGGAATGGATGGCAGGACATCATCTATGAATAGTTATAGATATAATTAAATACATTTACACCATTAAAACAATCCTAGCTACTTTCTGTGGTACTTGTGGCACTTGCTGTGATAATTAGTTATAATGAGTGATCCAGCTGGAGAGGGAATAGAAGAGGAAAAAGGAATAAATTAATTTCTCTTAAATCACTTAAAAGGAGGCAAGACAGACCTTCTGATTGTTACATGAAACTTTTAATTAACAGTAATGCTCAAAGAGATCAATCCAAATTTGCATGACCTGTAGCTACAGTATTTGGAAAAACAATTTTGTGTTCAACTTTGTGTAGGGAATTCACAGTCCTCCTCCTGGACCACCCAGCTCCTAAAGTCCCCAACTCCTAAAGCTGTAGTGCCACCAGGACATGATCTTTTTGTTTCTTTGTTAATTACTGAGACTACTGGGATCAGCCATACTATTTTATCAGGAGAATCAGCAGAAAGAAGTACTAATACTGACCTTCAGTTAGCTGTTTTTCCAGTTCCTCAGCTTAAACACCTTCAAGATCCAATGCCACGAGGAGGAAACATGAATTAAACACCTTCCAGCACAGCACACAGCTGACAGAACAAGCCTGGAAGGGCTGAGTGCAGCACCGTGGCGATCACACATCCCTTGAAACTTCCCCAAAGCAGCAGTGAACTTGATATAAAATAAAAATAAATAGAAAGCAGAGCCCTAATGAGCTCCGTGGATGCAATTTAATCAGCTCCTACAACTGCATTAGGTGCAGTGCAAATGGGAAAAGTGCCCTGCATGCACCAGCTCATTCTGTTAATGATGCATCGTGTGTGCTCTCTCTTCACTGCACACTGTGGGTTCCCTGCTGGCATCACAGTTGTAGCCTCCAATACTCATCATGTTATGACTCTTTCCAAAGCTTTAAGTCTTACTCAGCTCATTTATTTTTCAGCTATTCTTCCACGTGTGTGCTTGGATACATCATTAAGCAAACACTTCGTTTTTGTCTCAAAGTGCATGCAAATTATAGAGGGGAATTACTAATCAGCTTAGAGGTAGGACAGGGACATTAGTGGGAGCTGCAGGTGGGTTCCTGCTGCATTACCCTAATGTGAGGTAAAACTAGCTTGAAAAATGCATCCTGCTTTTTCACTGAGTGCAGTGTCACAGAGGCCAATGTGCTTACAGCCAGCTTAAAAGATGAAATAACACAACCTCTTGATTTTTCCTACTGATAACAGCTAATGGAAAAATTTCTTCTTTCATATTGAAAGCAGAAGCATTCAATTAATTTAATGCTTCTTAGGCAACTAGTTAGTGGGTTCTCATTGAAGGGTTCACACCTAACCTCTGGTGCACTGGCAAAGCTTTTGTTGACAGTGATGTTGCTTGTGTTGGCCAATGAAATTTTGCTCTTGACATCCTCATATAAACAGGATTTAATTAGCAATAAGTGGAAAAGATCTGCAGTGTGCAGGCTGTATTCCATTTTAGGGTCTGAGGTTAATGCTACTGCCATGTAAAAGAGGTTTGCCCTTGAGCTCGGGTGACAGAGATTTTATTCTCATGATGGTTAATGCATTCCAGGCAGGATGACAGCCTGCAGCATGAACTTAGTTTTCTAGGAGGGGAAAAAAATGAAAAAAAAAAAAAAAAAAAAAAAAAGATAAAAAGTTTATAAGAGATATCTGTGAGGTAAAGTCTTTTAAAATAGGTAAGGAGGAGAGTGTTTGAGTGCAGCATCACCAGCTCACCAAAGCCTTATCTGTGAGCTGCACTCAGTGTGTGCAGGGAGATAGAAATGAAGGTGATGTCTCTGGCTGTAACTAACACTGTCACAAGGGATTATCTTCCCAAAACACACTGCAGCTCTCACTGTTGGGGGGCTGGCTCACTGGAATTTCTCAGGTCTAGCTCTGACTGAGAGATCCCAAAGGAACATCTGACTTCTCCTTTTCTCTCACACTCAGAGTGCTGGCCCTGACCTCTGCTCCAGCTGCACAGCTGAGCTCTGGGTGCTCTGGGTCAGGGAGAGGGGCCTCTGTCCCCAGGGTTTGGTTGTGGCTGTGTCACCCCTTGTGTGGCTGCTGTCACCCTCACTGAGACTTCTTGTTCTGCTTGCCTTGCCATGATGGATAACACAGAGTACAACCCGGGAGTGGCACGGGAAGAAATGTCCCTTTTCAGCTCAGACCTTTCCAAAGGAGGCTGAACCAGTGGATTTTGGACTATAGGGAAAAAATCCCCACCTTTCCATCATCATCACCATCATCATATCCTGCTAAGGGACTCCAAAACCTTTCCCACTGTGGCAACAGTTCTTGCCTCACAAAGGCAAGGCAGCAACCCTCTGGAGATCTGCAGGTGGATGAGCCACCCAGGCTTTGACTCGAATCCACTGTGGAGAAGCCAAACTTTGGTTAGGCACATGTGTTTTAGTTTGTTACATTCGTTGAAAAATAATTGGACATCAACTTCCAGCTTTTTCAAAAGGGTCTTTTCTCTCTACTCTTTTGTCATGCAGAAATGGCAGTTAAAAACCAAACCTCACGTAATGATAAATATTTTAGTTTTAAATTTAGGAAACATTACAAAGTACACTATGAGTACATTTGCTCAATACTTAAAAATAGGAAGGAAGGTTGTAATTTTGGCCTTGTAGTTTCAAAAACCTTCTGGCAGTTCTACTGAGGTTCCACACTTTGTCTCTTCCACAAAGTACACCAAGAGTACAATGGCATATCAGTGAAACTCTTCCTCCTCTTCTCTTCCACATTTCTCCTTGTGCTGTGGAAAAAGGTATCCTTTGCCACTAAATGCATCTAAATGTGTGCAACTAAATGCAACTAAAAGTAACTGAGAAAAAAAAGGGGAGGAAAAAAATATCTCCAAGACAGAGGACTAAATTTAAGTTTGTTCAGTGTCCAAATGGGTGAGGTCTCTCAGGAAATGTGTTTGTCTGTCCTCTGGACAATAACAACAACATCACAAGCAGGACACAGGTGTTTGGGTCATGCCTTGAGTAGGGGTCAATTTCTCTGGAAAATCCATAGCTCTGACAAGAGCTGGGATTCCGTGGTGCTCAAGGAGTTTGGGCATAATGTACAAAGACGACTTTGTGGTGAGAAGGAAAACATGCAGCACAAGCACAGAAAGCTTTGAGCAGGAATAGCTAAACCATCCTGTCTGTATCCTGGGTGCTCCTGTGGCCATTTCTATAAAGTGTCTGTTCTGAAGCTGAAAATAGAGAGAAGGGATGGCTAAAAAAGCATGAGTAGTTAAAAGCTACAGGAGAAGCTGAATGGTTAGAAAAAGTGTGCAAAATAATTATTATATATTGAAACTGTAACACTTGAGGTGCTGATTAGAAGCCACAAGCAAATTAGGAACTGAAAAGTTATCAGATGAGGCTTCAGCCTCCACCTGACATAGAGAGCTGGAAACAGGCTTTGAGTAAATGTGAAGTGTGTTCTGTAGACAATAAAGATAACTCAGCACTGATTCAGGTGGGTCCTCTCAGAGCAGCAACTCTATGCCATGGATCTGAAAATTTTTTATAAATTAAAAATCGACTATCTGGGCTTTGCAGACTAATTCTGTATTACAAAATGGGAAGAGTGGGCATAGACACAGGAACTACTTCATAAAACCCTATAATTTGTTTACCTCAGACAGCCAGTTTGTGGGGACAGGAGGGGCCTTTTGGGGAAGAATCCATGAAGGTGGGTTACCAATGGACTGAGCAGCAGCAGATGCAGCAACTCCAGCCCAGAGTGAAGATGCCTTTCTGTGCACGTTGTGTGTTGAATCTGCATAAAAGTATTAGAAGGGGTACTCTTGGCTCCTAGGCAACTCATACAAAGAGTTTTAAAGACACTTTTGGCAGCCTTGATTTGTAACACAGAATGTTGAACGTGGGAGAATCCATACCTCTGAACACCTGGGAGAGCACAGAGGGCTCCATTCACCTCCCCTGTGCCCTGGCGTGTTGGTGCTGCAGCAATTTGCCACCTGCTGCCACCACTTTGCATCTGTGGCACTTGCTGAGGTTTGTGTTAGAGGTGGGAAGTTTTGCTTTGCAATCTCTGTTATTAGGCACCTCTTGGTTCATATTGTAGCTCTCAGTATGTTTCAAGTGACAGCTTTGCCAAAAAAAACCAAACCAAACCAAACAAAACAAAACAAAAACCCAAAAATCCGTAAACACAAAGCATAAAAAGTCTCCCAGGAACAAATGCAGAACCTGCCTTTGTTGAGACACCTGATCATATATGACATCACTTCAAGGCAATTTATCACCCCCTGGTGTTAAAATAAGACTAATAAATCACTGTGTGAAAGCACTGCAGTCCACATGTAAATTATTACTCTTGCACGACAATTTCTTTTGCTAATTCTTTTCCATTAACAACTCTATAAATACCACCATCTAAAGAAACACAAAACCAGGCTTTAAACAGTGTAAATACACTGGTAGCAGAAGAAACAAACTCCAGATCTTGAGCGTTAATCCCTGATCTCCAATATTTTATTCCTTTTCTTACAACAATTCTGGTTTTGTCTTATCTTTTGATTTTCTTCACAGTATCAGCAAAAGCCTGGGAGCTTTTACACAGCACAGCCTTTCCAGGTGCAGCTGAACAGTCTGTGTAGATCAGCTCATCTTGTCACTGATGGCACTGACCATCAAGCTTTTCTGCTTCTTGTTATTTCTAACTACAAACAAGCACCACTTGGAAAGAAATATAGGTTTGTGTTTTTTATCATCTTTGAGTGGCAGAACAGTCTGAACAAGACATAGTTTTGTTCCCTGTTAAGGATCAATACCAAACTCGGTATCAGAGAGGACAGCAGAGTCCTGAAGGTTTAATTCTGCTCAAGCTGGCCAGCCCCAGCCCTGTGAATTTTGTGGGAAAGGAGAAGATTTATGAATTTGGTCTGCCCTGATTTAACCTATCCCACTCACAGATTACTGGTGCAACTCTGTTTAAAGCCACCAACAAATCAGTGAATTGAAGCAACACTGGTGAACAAACTGATGCTATAAAGTCGATTTCACTTGAACTCCTTTTATGCTGCTGCTCTGTGCGAGTCCTCCAATCAAACTAAGTGATTTGAAACCAGCACCCCATCTCCCCTAATTATTGCATAAAATTTACACTTCCCTCGAACTAAGAGTCTGTGTATTGAGGACAGGTTAACACAGGTAAGGCAAGGATGGTATAAGAAAGAAAATGTTGATAATCCAAAGGGAGAAGGATGGATGCACTCCTAGAGATGAACACTGTATTTTTGTTGTTATTTTGCACTTTTAACAGGTACTGTGTCCATTTAAGTCAACCGCTATCCCAAAGCAAAGATTTTCTATTATTTTGCCAAAGCTATAAGGATATAATGCACAAGTTCAAAGTTATGGGAGACTGCCATTATCTCAAGAACCCTGCAGTACACAGAATACTCTTGGACATGCAGCCAACTGCTTGGAGGAAGGAAGCTTTGGAGTGAGGGGAGGGAAAATAATAGGAACTATAATCCTGTCCAGAACTATCTCAGCATTGACAGACACTTGACAAACTGATAAGGACTTCACAGATGTCATTCTTTACCAGGACTGGAAAAAGAGCTGGAGAAACTGAAGGAGTGACTAAAGATCGGCTACTGAAAATAAATGTTTGCTGTTTTAGACAAAACGCTAATTCCAGATGCATTTCAAGAGAAATCTACTCTCTTTAAATTAACATTCCTCTTATAAAGAGAACATTTCACTTAACGACAAGAAGAGGTTTTCAATTAACATAGTAATAACCAGTGCCTGAGCTGAAGTCCCATCAGGCGTGGTGTTCTTTCCTGCCAGGATAAAGCCACTTCCTTTGGCAACTCAAATTACCTCTCAGACTGGCTGAAAAGGGGTGAAACAGGGCTGACAGAGCGAGGATTCCCCTGCCAACAGGAGCTCAGCCCAGCTGGCTGTGCTGCCCGCTGCTTCTGGTCACCCCTGTGAACTCTCCTTGGCACCACTCAGCATCAGGCAAGATACTGTCAGCATTCACTCAGCTCAGGACAGAGTCCTGTACTCAAATACCATATAATCCTGCACACATTTACTATGCTAATAAATTTTACACTTTTAGGCCATATTGTCTGATTTTGACTCAAATTAGAGTGGTTTAGCGATGCATGGTTTGTTCAAGAGAAGGAAAGAATAAACAAAACAGCAATGTCTGAAGAATTTGCAGCTCCAGGATAGTTTTTACTGAGAGGTGTCTAAACTCATACATAACTCTCAGTGTTATGGAAGTCTGAAAAAGGATTACATAAAAAACATAAAACTTATTAATTAATATTTCTAATTATCCTTCTTGGGCAAATAGCCCTGAATGCTACAGTTCTTCAGAAAGCCAAGGGGTGTACGTACTTGTTTTTGCTTTAAAAAAAAATAAATTAAAGACTACAAGACAAAGGGAAGGTGTACATATATATTTACAATATTTTAAAATACCCATAGAATACTGAGAAGTTTATGGCCCTCTATAGGAAGCAAATTAATTTCCATCATGTTCATTCATGTTATAGATTGTTAAAAATAATACCTGATTGCATTTGTGTATTTCCATTTCTCCCTCTATGAATTGTTCTTCTTTCCACGTGGCCCCACTTCCCAGCAATTTACCTTTTCAAATTACTTTCAAGTATCAAACAAGAAACTAAAAAAAACTATTTATTTTTCTCCCAGTACATCTAAATTTTTTTTTAGTTGCATCCTTTGTATTATTAAGGATAGAAAATATTTCTTCCCAATCTTACAAATTATTTCCCATAACTTTCATTTGAAATCATGTGTCCCCTTTTTTTTTTGCTTGTAAGTCTAAATTAAATTTGTGTGTGTGAATGGACACACATCTGCTCCCCTGAGACCAGTAATCCTGCACTCAGTGCATGATTTTGGGATGCCCCTAAAAGAACTGAGGCCCAAAATGCAAAGGTGAACAACAGAAATAGATTTTTCTATTGAAAAAAAAAAGTTGTGATAAGGACACTCTTTTTCCTCATTGCACTTTTTTCCTTGGTTATATCCAGCTTACAAATTTTGATGATACAGGAGTGTGCTGATACACATTTAATTTGTGCTGGGTTGGCTCTGCCTGCATTGCCATGGTCTGAGTAACCAGGTAAGAGAGGCAGCTGCCAATGGTCACAGACACCCCACATGGTGCAAAATAGAAGATCAACACCTGGACAATAGAACTGCTGTCCTGTGTATTCCATCTCACTGTCAGGCCACTTGTTTTCATCCAGAGGTTCCTTCCAACCTTCTCTTCCATCCCTACTATCACTTCAGTCATCTGGGTTTTGTTCAGGTTTCAAACACTCTCAGTGTAAGTTGCTGTTAATAGACTTTTTCTCCTTTATATTGTGTATTTTGTCTTTTTTCCCCTCCTTTTAAATGTACAAAGTCTTGCTTTTTGTTAATCCCACAGCAGAAATTATGTAATTTACAGTATTGAGTTACAGAACAAATAAGAAAGAAAATTGTATAAATTTCTGCCATCAGGGAAACACATTGTGGGAATTTTCTTCATTTTTTTAAAAAGGAGGGATTAGAAGAAAATCTAAAATATTTGCCAAAAAGTTTCCGTGGCATGGAAAAAACAGGAATGTAACCAGTGTGGCTTTCATAATTTATGCTCTGATTATAAGAATTTTACTTACATTATAGAAAATGGTTGACTCCAAAAGCAAATTTCATAGTTCACTGTGCATTGGTTGGCTCACACTACCTCAAGACTCACTCACCAGGAATTCTGCTCACAGCTGGGAAGCTGCAGACATTGTGAGATGTAAATATTGGCAGATCGTTGTGCTATCACTCCTTCCAAACAAGAGACCCAGAGGTGGAACAAATTTCATGCTCATTGCACAGGAACACAAGAACAGACAGGGACAGAATAAAAAATCCGACGAACTTGCCTTCTCCTTGTCCTATCAAGAGTTGGGCAAACACCATCAACAATCATTACAACTCAGGAAATTATGTACTCAAACAAAGGGTAGAGAGTGTTCAAATGTTAGGATTTTCTCCTTTTACGTGTCTACAGGCATAGCCAAATGAAAGCTTTATCCATCAAGATTTTGAGGTACTTTTGTCAATTAACTGTAACATTTGAAGGGCAATTTGAGGTCTATTCTAACTGAGTGTTCTGGCAGATGGTGCATATTCTTTCTAATTATTTTGCTGGAAGCCATCATTTCTCTCAGCTAGCTGGGAAACCACTGAACAATGGATGTTCTCTGGAGCAGGGACACCTGGAACACCCTTTACTGCGAGGGGGGATCTAAATCAGAAGGAGCCAGGCTCTCTCCAGGAAGAAATCTTCACAAATTGAAATTCAGGAGGCGTCCTCAACATCAGGAAAGGATTTTTCACCGAGCACTAGCACAGGCTGCCCAGAGAGTTTGTGGAGATTCCATCCCTGAAGATGTTTAAAAACCCTTAGGGTATATAAAAATTGCAACAAGCCTTTGCTTTGTTTTTCTTCTGGTGTATATTGCTACTTTCTAAAATAGACATCTATTTTTAAGTCAACAAAGCCACAAGAACCTTCAGTCCACAAAATAACAAGCCTGAACTGGTAAGAGAAAATTCTGGGCTTGAGGTTTATCAGTTTCTTTCACTAGTTAAGGAGTAGAAGCCACAGATGCGCTTTTCTCTTTCTTTGTGTATGTGTAGCTGTTTCTTAAGCTTTTCGACAAATATTCATGATATTTGCAATAAAGTTTATGCCTGTGCTGTGTTCACAGCCAACAGTTAATAATAAGAATAGAATTTAGAAACTTCATGCCATTGAGAGACTGGAATGGCATTATCCTTCACTTTGAGTTATCAGATGAAGAGCAGAACACAGAACACAGAAAACCCAAATTTATATTTCCCCACAAGAGGTATCTTGTAGTGACTAAAGTTATGCAAGCCTGTGACAAGACTGGGGGTTTAGCCATTGATTTTTTCACTAGGCAGACTTGTCTACGAAAGACAATAACAACTTGGTCTTGGCTCAAGATGTTGCTGTGACTTAAAAAAAACCCATAAATTTTCAAGATTTGTGACTAAACCACAATTGTGTTATTTCTGCTGTAAAACTACTGGCATGCTTGTGTGAAAATAATGAAATCTGCTTAGCACCTTAATGTTGTACTTGACACTTTGGCAAATTAGAGTTGGTGTAGACTCACCTCCCCTGGCTTCATTTTCAGCACCTGAAACATTCTTTGTGGGAACTTGTATAATTAAAATCTTAGAAATCTTTGAAGTCAGCATTAAGCTGCAATATTCTGCATAGTTTGTAATGTTCAGGACAGTACATTTTTCTATTAAACAGAAGGAGCTACTCTAACTGAACTTGTGAAAAGAGGAACCTGGTATTCCTTTGTAAACAAAACTGATTTTATACAGAGAGCTGAAGATAAGGGCAAGGACTTAGGGTTAGGTGTTAGTTTTCATGCTTAGGATGAGTGTTTATCTCCAAGATTAGGGCTAAATATGTTTATATTTAGGTTTATATTCTATAATTATATGATTATATATAAAAATTTCTGTATTCAAACCTTTAGGGTTAAGGTCAGGCTTAGGGTTTACTGTCAGGTTTCAGATTGAAGGTCGGGGTTATGTTTAGGGCTAGGATTTGGATTAGGATAAAGTTTAGGGTAAAAATGCAGGGATAGGTTTAGGGTTTTAGGGCTACCTTTTAGGGTTTGGTGTAGGGTTACAGGCTTCATTTAGGGCTAGAATTAGGGACAGAGCTGTGTTTATAGTCATGCTAGGGTTTATGGCTGGGCTTAGGGTTCTATATTTACTTATTCTACACATATAGGAGATGAAAAAAAAGAATCAATGATCTGAAGAGTAACTCCAGGCAATTTCTAAGACTTAGAAAGTGATTGTCAATAGGAACACGGGGAGCTCACAGTTAGATGCATATCTAAGTCTGAGCTCCCAGAATCTGATATCCCACACTTCTGTAACTCTGGAAATCTGCTATTACTGCATGAGTCTTTAGATGCCTGGACCTGAAATGTTTACATATATCCCAGATTCCTCCCATGGGTAGCAGAACTCAATTCAGGAGAAAGAAAAAACAACCCTTGCTCAAATAATACCTAATACTGATTCCATAATTTGATTGTCTTCTTCAGCCTTCCTTCTGTTCTTCTTTTCTGTTCCTCAGTCTCTCTTCATTTATTCCACCTTATCACAGGCAGCAGTACCATAACATGATAATGTTATCTGCAGGCTAGAGGAATAACCCAGAGAAACTCCCAAGGTGCTGAAACATGTCTAAGTAGTCTTCTCTGGTATCATTTTGTCTCCTGCCAACTACCAGTCCTTAAAATAATTGCTAGAAAGGGCTTGAGCACAAATTCTCTCAAGAGACCACTCACACAAAGTAGTTTGTTTCAGGCTACCCTCCTCTGGAGGTTAAGAATGTTTACTGGGGTAGGCAGAGTCTGTTCAATGCCAGATGGACTCTGTGGCCAGGAAATTCCCAGGCATGGTTAGCACAGAAAGAAAGACATTACTTCAGTGGCCTTAGCAAATATTCCTGCCACTTGATAGAAGAAATTACATTGTATTGCAAATCCTTTGAACAATTTCTTTTGGGAAACCTCAGCATTTCTGTGCACAGTATTGTTTGGTACTATAATGACACTTACATTGCAGTGTGAGTGAACACCTGAATTCAGAGTGGGACACGGTGGTTATGATGTGTGCACATAGAGCAGGCTCCTGGAAGGGAAGAGGAGAGTGGGATGGATTGAAGAGGGGGACAGAGAAAGAAAGGAAGGAAGAAAGGAAGAAAGAATGGAAGGAAGTGCTGATCCAGCTGATGGAGTGTGCAAGGTCCTGGGGCACACACACACACACAGGATTTGTGGGGGTACCTTTTTGCAGATAACTTTCCCCTGCTCTGGAGTTAAGTTTCTCAATTTCTATGCAGATTAGTTATCATGTGTGGTCTGCTTTTCTTTCTGGAAATGGCTCAGAGGGCCTTGGGGGCCTTTGGTCTTCTTGACTTCCCACTACAGTCCATGTCCTTGACCTCACTCCTGTGCTGATCTTGTACTGTGTTGCTTTTATTTTCAGGCACCAGAACAACCATGTTTGTCCTGGAAAAGTGCTGCCTTACCTCCATATGGCTCCTTCTCTAGCCACATCCTGTTCTTTCCTCACAGTGTGCCACTACCAACAACCCTTGGCTGGCTCCACAGCTCCCCAGCTATTTGTTTGAGACTCCACATTAGGCCCCTTGGTTTCTACACCAAGAAATCATTTTCTCCACAAAGCCAGAGGAGAAAGTGTCTATAAATGCACCCTCCTGTTACTTCCAGCCATGATACAGGAGACTTGAAGTGGTTCTGAGCCACACCTGAATGTCACACATGCTCTGAAGACTCCTCTGGCTTGTGTGTCTTGGCTGCCCAAGCTGTTGAGTGTAAGCAGAGCTTGTGCACTGGGCTCGTTCTCAGTGTGCCCTTGGAACCATCAGCAAAGTTCCTGTCAGCTCCTGAAATTATCACTGATCTGCACATTTAGTCACGGGCCTCTTGGCAGGATCTGTGTTCCTGCTTTTACTGCTGTGCTCTTTGATCAAAAAGATATTAATCACCTCCTGACAGAGTAAGACTGGAGTAATGAGGAATTCATGACTAAATGGGTTTGCCATTATCAGCTGTATAATTGCTCTGTTTTCAACATGTGGCTGCTCAGAGCCCCCTCTCTGAGACTCTGCACCATTTCTAGGACTGTTTTGAAGCACAGAAAATTCTGGTTTTTGCATTCCAGGGTTTCCCTTTGCACTCTGCAGAGGAGCCAGCATGACTGAAGTGATCCCTGACCTGTGACGAGGCTGAAAGGAGGTGGAAGATCAGAATTTTCTCCTGGGAGACCTTCCAAGTAAATGCAATTATTCCTGCATCTCCAGCAAACCCTAGGTTTGCACACAAACACCACAAAGCTGCTGCTCCTTATTTCTTGGGCAAGATTGAACATCTCACAGAGCTCACAGAGCCTTCAGTTCTTAAAGGGTAATTATGAAAGTGAGGGCAAAATGTCTCCCAGCCAGAGATGTCAAGTTTTACACCCATGCTAAAAGTCACTGTACAGGGCCACGATGTGCATACATGTTCTGAATGCAACTAGTTTGGAAGAGTGCAAGCAGATACTGCAGATTTCTTTGAAATTTCTGTTTCTTGATTCTTTGGTTAATTTTTGAGGTTTTAGGCTTTTTGGCTCATATCACTATGAACCCAGTACACGTGGAATAGTGAGGTTACAGTTCTAAAAGAATTTCCTTGTTATTCTTTTTGCCAATGAATCCCCTACTCATTACAGCCAGACTTGTCTCCCCAGTCTTCTCCAGGTTAGCATACAACAAATTCTCCTTCATAGACTCATTTAAACAAATTAATAATTTGTTTAGACTGTGGAGTTTTGTTTGTTTGTTTGTTTGTTTTATTTAAACAACAAATGAAAAGCAGGAATTCAGATACCTCAAAAGACCCTGCAAAAACTTGTAAATAACATTCAGGCGAGGACTGAGATGAAATGATCCAAATGTAGTAATTCACATAATGAGATGTTATTACAAACAACACTGTTTTGTTCATGCTGTTAATTGTGCCTGAAAAAAACAACAAAGCACATGCTCATTTTTAAGTCGGGTTCTGGCAGCAGTGCATGATTGAGGTAAAGAAAGGAGTTTTGATTCATCAATTTTCAGTTTTGCCAAGGCCTATTTTCAACATGTGTGCCTCATTCTCCACTGTGACAAGCTCTGGTGCAGCAATCAGCCCAGTGTTACTGGGCCACACACAGTTTAGCTCCTGTAAGGAGTGCAAAGCCACTGTAGTGAGATTTTTTCAGTGAAAAGCAGAGAATTAAGTAGTATAAATTAAAGCAAAAAGAAAAAAAATATATATGGAGGAACAGCTGTGAAGTTCTGGAAAAACAAAAAAAAAAACCCTAAAAATTCCTTTTGCTTATCACATCCATTCTTCTCTCAGTTCCCTACTTGTTGCCTCAGCCTTGCCATGGAAGGCTTGGTTTGGTGGGGAGTGAAAATCAGAAGGGAAGATAGGGTTGCTATGAGGCTTGAAAAACACTATGGGATATGGAATATCTTGATAAATCAATATCAGCTGTTTGAACTACATGCCAATTTGGAAAAATAGCCTCATCTACACACTATTGCCTGCACATATGGGTTTCACCTTGGAACGAAGAGGTGCCTGGAGCTTGCCTCCCTAAACAGTATTGACTCAGGAGTTTCCAAGCTGTTGGTGGCTTCTGTGACCTTTCTGCACCCAGCCTCAGTAGGATTAGGAACGGGTTCCATGGAGCACAGCCACAAATGCAACTTGATGAACTTTTGCCATGGCAAAGCCTCTCAGGACCTCACATTTCAACTCTCTCCTGTGTAATTTTCTTCGTGGTTTCTCTTCTTATTGGCCCTGTGCTGACCTACACTTGATTATAAAGTGCTTTCAAAAAGCACTTCAAATTCACCAGCAGTTTATTTCAGTCTTGATCTCATTTTGTTTTGTCTCAGCCTGTCAGCCCCCACCATTACAGGCTTCTTTGGGCTGCTTCTCTGGCTTCTGTGTCACAGCTGTTAAAAACTAGAAGTGTTTTGGCCCGCAGTGTTTGGAGAAGTCCAGAAATACCACACAGTTTTCAGGACCTAATTGGTCCCTCTGAGCTTGCTGGTCTGTGACTGGCATGATCTCCCTCCTGTGGGCTTGTTCCTGCTCAGCTCAGCAGCTGCAATGGAATTGTCAGCTGAGGATGAAGCAGAGGTCTTGATCCAGCAACATTTTTGCAGCAAGGGACTGAGTCTGATGCAGAAATAGGCAAAACAACTCCAGTGTGGGCTGGCTCACCCCGCTCTGACAGCGTGCCACAGGCTGCCTGTGCACCCCAAAGGACATGGATGATGACAGGACAGCTCTCTGTCAGCACAGGCTGATGGCAGCAACACAGAGCAGCAGTCTGGTGTTGAAGATAACTTCGCTGCCTCGTAAGAATTTGAACCCATCCTTTTTAGCACAGCCACCAGTGGATTCCAACAATCGGGAAGTCAAACATATTCACTACAACACAGTCATATTTACCTTTCTATTGTTCTAGCAAACAAAAGGAAATTAATAATCTCAAAGCAAAAGAAGCCATGTGTTGAGTACCTCAGTTATTGTTTCAGGCCATAAAAGGTGTTGGCTCCAAGCTAAGGCTGAGGAGCTCTGTGCCTTTGTTGCCATCTGTGCACTGCCTCAATGATATGGGACTGTCCTCCTCTCCCTCCCCAGTCTGATGGGAGCACAGCTCTGCCATGCAGGAAGAGTTTATAGCAGTAAGACAACATTTCTTTGCTTATTTTTTTTTAAGATGTACTGAGATGTACTCCACTGTTTTAAATGTGCCACCTATGACACAGGAAACTGATGCTTTTTGCCCAAACGTGAGGATGTCAGTAAATCTCTGAAGTAGCCCCAAGCAGATACAGCCTCTGGGAGTGGCAGAATGTCAGCTGAAAGTCCAGCAGAGACTTATTGTTTCTTGCCCTTCCTTCAAGTCTGGGGGGAAAAAGGTGTCTCAAGAACCAAACAGCAGTCATACCCTTCACGCAGCCCCCTGAGTGTCCTTGTAGCTGATCAGCCCTGTGTCTTTCCCAAAGTGTTCCCCTCACAGACAACGCCACGTCCAAGAATTATCTGTGGCTTAACTGCAGAGTCACTCACATAATATCCACAGACCTGCAAGTTTAGCAAAAGTGTGAGGTGCAGCACCACTTTAGTGAAACTTCATCTGCTGGAGTGACAGATTTGTCACAGCTGCCGGGTCTGACCTCTCCTGGCAGGGTCTGTGTGTGCTGCCTGCTTCCACAGACTGGAGAGAACATCCAAGGACCCCAATGGCACCGCTAAAGGCAGCTTGCCTTGGCAAAAAGGGAGCTTGGTGTGATGAAGGAAATGCTGAAATCCTTCATGGAGTCTGTCAGATCAACACCAGTGACAGTGGGAAAGAGGCTTCTGGTCACAACAGGAAACAGGCTGTTGTCAAGCACCTGGAGATGAACCTGTTTCAATGCTGTCACAGATTTTGAGATAAAATACCTATTCCAGCTGCAGGTCAGGATCAAAAAAAAGACCATAAAAGACTATGCCACCATCTTTTAAACACCATATTTAACCTGTTTCACTTGCAGACAGTTTTCTTTACCATGGATTCACATGTTGCAGGCCAGGTCCAGGGATGGGCAGTGGGAAATAAACAGCTGTTACCTGGGATAAACATTCCTCACAGCCACTGTCACAGGTGTGGCTTCAAACCATGTCTCACTCTTTCACTTCTAAGCCTGATACTATTTGTCTACAAGTGTGAAGTGGGAAAAGTGACTCAATCCTTTCAAAAGTGCTCTGATGTCTGTGTAGGGAATTCTATCAAAGGAAAGTGCTGGGTATTATTGCTGAAGCCTTTGAAAAGAAAATTAATCTAGAAAAAGAGCTGCCACTGGCCTTTCAGTCTGTTTCTAGAATACCCCTACTTATGAGGAGTTCTGATCCCAGTTTTCCACTGAACCCCAGAGCAAAAGACCAAGGAGAAAGGAAAAGCAGCCACAGAGCTTGAGGATGATCACAGAAGCATCTGCATCATTCATATATCTGTATGGGTTTGACCTAAACAAAGAATGAAAGCATGTACAGGTGTACACTCATATATACATGTTATCTTTGCAATATGTATCTATATTAAGCTAACAGAAGCCACTGCCCTGGGCAGCCTGTTCCAATGTCTGGTAAGTATTTTTATGAGGAAATTTTCCTTAATGCTCAGTCTATACCTCCTTGGGCAGCTTGAGGCCATTTCCTCTTGTCCTATTGTGTGTTCCATGGAAGAGACTGACCCACAGGGTCGCACCTGTGGGGGAGTTATGCAGAGCCAGAAGGTCCCCCCCAAGCCTCCTTTGCTCCAGGCTGAGCCCCCCCCCAGCTCCTTCAGCCACTCCTGGTGCTCCAGGCCCTTCCCCAGCTCCGTTCCCTTCCCTGGACACGCTCCAGCCCCTCAGTGTCCTTGTTGTGGGGGGCCTGAAAAAGGCTTTCAACCAACAAACAGATAGTAATGCCTTGCAGACTCATAAATGCCTTTATTAGCAGGGACATGTAAGAAATTAACCAGATATCTCACAAAACACCGCAAATGATGCTGCTGATGTTCAGAGGCAGAATGGTTGGCTCTGTGTCTAGGCTGTAGCTCAGCTGCTGGCCCTCCACCCGAAGAGAACAGCTCCACAGAAGTTCCTAATACGCTGGTAATTAGCAATATCTGCCCATGTGTGACTGCTGCTGGGCAACTGCATCACCCATGCTGGCTGCTGAATGGGTGAGAACACCCTCCTCTCACCCAGGAGGAGCTTTTAGGGGCACACTGAGGGGAATCACTATGGTAGGGGCTGTATTTGGTAACCTGCATATCAAGCCAAGGTGCAAAATCCAGTCAAGCCACTGGATTTGCCTCAGTAGCCTTTGGATCAGTGGGAATGTAACCCACACCTCTGCACTCACAGCACCCTGATGGGTCTGTGTGCAAGGAAAAGGATGCCAGAATTAAACAAGATCTGTTTCCCATCATTGTTTTTAAGTACACATTTCTAATTCGCAAAAACAGGATGTTCTATACATGTTGTTCATTAGCTCTTGCTGAGGAATTAGTTGTTATTGCCAGCTTTTAAACTGGGAAAATAGATGATGTTGATTTCCATAGAGCCTTTAAACTTCACAGTCTGTCATATCAGAGATCAAAAATTCAATTCAAATTCACATTCTGAGAGACAACCTTCTAATAAACCTGTTCAAAAGGAAACAAGAGAGAAGAGTGGCATGTTTACATTTAACACAGAATTCCATATTTGCAATAATGGCTTGTAGGAAATAAATTTCATTTTAAAAAGTCAATTATTTGTTTATTATTATGTTTTGGAAGATTGCAAGGTCAATGTAGTGGCAAGATGTTGCAATATAACACAAATCCTTGAAAGCTCTTTATGTTCCTTTGAAAGACAAACACAAAGACAAGCAAAAACAAAACCAGGAACAAGCAAACCCAAATAACTGAGCATCAGGTTTATCCCATCTGAAAGAGAATACAGGTTTAGTCCAGGAAACTGATGCAAAATGGAGAGGTTCTGTAAAGGTTTTGAGGGGTAAACACATGAGAAACAGACTCGACAGACACTCTTGTCCCAGGGGAAGCCTCTTGGACCTGGTTATCTGGATGAGACCAGTCTCTCACCTCTGTCACAATCTGTGCATGTTCTCAGCAAGTCCAACTCTTCAGATGTGTTCAGGCAGCTTGTTCTCAGTTTTTATGAGAGCCACAGTGTTTCCCGCCTCTCCTCCCAGACAGGAATGAAAAGGCTCACTAACCTGCAGAAATGTCAAGCTCCAGAATGTCTCCAGTCTTTCTTGTGCCACTAAACACCTGAAGGTCAATGTTCCTTCTGGGACTTCAGAACAGGTGACCTGTAGCAGTGATGCAAAGCTCATGGCAAAGCAGACATTACTTGTGTTGCAGAAGAATGCAAACAAACTGAAAGGCAGAAAGAGGCTTTACTTCAGGGGTCACTGCACTGTTCAAGAGGCCTAGAGGTATTTTTTATTTCTTCTAAGCTTGGTACTGGTTGCACTTCATTGTATTTCCTCACAGTGAGCTGGATATTCTGAATGAAGTTCTGAATTCAGTCTGCTGCATGTGCCTTGCTGGAGTTCTGATGAGCTGCCACCTGCAGATCCCATTTCTCGTTCCATCATGAACATTGCAGGCATTGGTTGTGCCAGTTTGCTGGTTGCCAGCTTTCCTTTTTATTCCTGGATTTCCAGAGTATGAAAGAAAAGTAAAGTTTCTAACCAAGAGAAAATGATGTAAATTATTATTCTGCCGTACTAGTCACTAGTAAGTACCTAGTATCTTGATAGCAAGTAGTTAATATGTAGGATGAGACATCCTGAACTGTTAGAATATATTGCCCTGCTTGATGACGTTACTGTGGCCAGCTCAAGCACGATTTGAAGTCACTGACTTATTCTGGACAATAAAAAAGAAAAAAAGAAGAGAAAATTGCCTTAATGGGGATTTATGGCCTCTCTCTTTTTCTGCACATTAATTGGAGAGTGGTGCTAGTACCAACACAGGCTGCACTTCTCAGAAGGGGCTCTTTGGTACTTTTCACTCCCTTAAGGGCTCCGGTTGGTATGTGAAGTTTCACAACCCTTGGGACAGTAATGGGGCAGCAAAACCACTGATATGCCTCATTTGGTATAAACCAGAGCAAGGAAAAAACCTAAAAACATAAAAAATAGAGGTAAAATTCCTGTGTCTTGAAGCAGATGGTGTTGTCCTTCTGAGGCTTTGATGTGCACAGAGTGTGTGACACTGCTCAGCTGTGGTTTGGTACAGGTGATCCAGCTCTCACTTCAGCACACGAGTGCCTGAGTGTCACTCTGAGGCTCCTTTAATGCCATTCTGTCATTATAAACAGGACTCTGATATTTGAATTTTATGAGTCCTGGGTGGGCCCTCAGTTGCCATGGAATTAGCTCTGCTGACTGGGTTCGGTGGAAGCACAGCACTTCAGCTGCCAAGGGTCTGATCCAAAAACATTGTAGGGAAAGGTTAATGCCAGATTGGCTTCAAAATGTCACCTCCAGCCTTAAAGCCTGACACTGTTCCTCACCGCCTGCCACTGGTCACACAACAGGACTGACACAAGGATTTGAGCTGACAGGAGCTAAAGATTGGTGCTGTGCGCCTTGCTGGGAATGCTGATTTATGAAAATACATAAAAAAACCGATTTACCTCACTTTCTTTTTGGTTTTTAAATGCAGAATTCAAGCAATGATCATTTATGCAGCGCATCAGGCACCTGCCTGCCAAGGGGGCCAGGCCAGCTGCCTGAGATGCATTCCTGCAACTGAGGCTTCACCACATGTTCAGCCTGGTTCTTTCTCAGGCCACATAAATTTGTGGACCAGAAAATACAGGTTAAAATACTACGATTAATATCTGCTCCTACAAATGCCTCAATATCATAAGGTAAAGGAGAGCAACCAGGAAAAAAAGCAAACATAAAACTTCATCTGCTAAGTTGCTGAAAGTTTAGCTGCCCTAATAGAAAATGTCTGGGGGGTTGTTTAAAATGAAGAGGAAACCTGCAAATAAATGTGGGTGGTTCATCATTGAAAGTAACTGAAAATGTTTTCATAACATTTTAAGTGCTCTCCAGCCTTAGTGGGGAATTAAAGCATTTACAGCACCCTGAAATTACATTTCAAGCACAAAAGCTACAGCTTGATCAAACTTTTTTCCTGAAGTACTGAACAGCAATTTTGTGCACTTGAAAAATGTTCTTAGAGGAAAAAATACTGATTTTTAGTGACTTTAAAGGCAAGCTTGTCCTTCGTATTCTTAAAGACAGAAAAAAAGGTTTAGCAATAAAATTTTCAATACAATTTAAAAAAAAATTAACTAATTTTTGTAAAAAATAAAATTTAAATAAAATTAAAAGATAATATTTTAAATAAAATTTTAGCATGTAATTATTTTAGATTTAAACATTTTTTTTCAAATTACAGTCACTTATTTTCATCCACAGTTTATGTGCTGTAATATAATTATTTATATAATTATATTTCTAATGCATATTATAACCTAATTATTTAACTGATAGTGTTACTACTATGCAGGAATATCAGACGAGAATTTAGCTGTGTGGAGCTACGGATTTAAGATAAAAAGTCTTGCTTGATAAAGTAATTGTTTACCAAAAAAACATACAGGTACATAACTTTCCAAAATCTGGAATATAGGTTTGGGGATTTTTTTATCCTTGTATTAACTTTGCTTTTCCTCAGTAAAATACCACCCTGCTCACTGAGCTAGACCATCAGATCTCTAAGTAATAAATTATTTATCCTTTCCCTTTTTAAAAAAGAAAAAAAAATAAGACCCCAGACCCACGATATTTGTATGAAGTGAGGACAAACCTAATCAAGGAAAATCTCCAAAATATCTTTGTGATATTCAGTATAACCTCCCTCATTCTGAACACTGTTACTAGAAAAAGCTTTGCTAGAGGTATTTATTGTGATAACAATGAGAGAGAGCTCTTCCAAGCAAAAGTATCTGACCCATTTTCATTAAGCCACAGATGCTACGGAGCTGTTATCAAACCACCTCTATTTTAATTTCATCCAGGTGAACAAAACCTTTCAAATGTCCCTCCAACAGAAACTTCCCAGTGGCATGAGAAGAAGGTGTGACACTTCTCAATATTATTCCTTTAGCTGTATATACAAATGAAGTGAACAGCAAAGCATCCCACACACTGACAGCCTTACCTGAAAACCACAAATTTAACACAGGATTTTAGTCTCATTTTACAAGACTGACTACATTACAATTAGGTACATTTATGATTTTGAGTAGCTTTTCATGTGCTTTATGGACAAGTTCATAAATCTGTCAATAATGCCAATTTGACTTTAATAAGGAAAGTTTGAGTAGAGTAAGAAATGAAATTATTACAGATATTCCTAGCTATAAAGGGTTGGTACTACCTTAAGTTTTCTGTGTTTTTGCCATGCATCATCACAGCAAGTCCTAACACTACTGCTCCTGTTTCATTCTTCTCTTGATCCTATAATAATCAGCAAAACATAGGTCCTTTATTTTTGTCTTTTACAAGGAATTACACAAATATAGATGAGGCTGAAAGATGGGACAGATGTATCACACAGCACAGGAACAGGCAAGCAGTAAAACTCCACATTTTGTTGATGCTGAAAATTACTGTGGTCTCAGCTGGAAACAGGACAATTTTACACGAAGTGAAAGCTGTGGGGAGTTACTGAGTACATGCAAATAATTCTTCATCCCAGAAGCCAGAACTTGCAATTTGTGTTAGCAATCTTGTTTCAAGGGCAGCAATGAGTTTCTGACAGTCTCAGCAGCCTGGTTTTTTTCTTACTGATTAGAAGATTAAGTACTAATAAGAATAAATATTTGTAGTTCAATAAAATGCTTGTGAAGCCAGGATGTAAACTCTGCAGGTGCTTTAACTTTGACATTGATGTGAAATTTCCATCGTAGAAAGGTTTACTTTACCCAAAACCCGTTTCACACAAACCCCCAAAGATATGGTGTCACAGAAAGGTTGATGTTAGTGGACATTATAATAGAGAACAGAAAAGAAAGATAAATGAAGAAAAAAAGATCTTGACCATTCAAATTTTTGTACTACACTGGGGAATACATAAATGTAGAAAATCTATTCACATAGCATTTTTGTTGTTGGTCTCAATCCAACCAGCAGACCTCAAAAAGGGCAGAATATTAACTCTGTTTCCTCTCAGGAAGAGAATAACTAAAAAACCCACCTGGCTGAAGGTGATGGCTCCCAATTCTGACATCCTATTTAGTTGTTTTATCTTCTGCATTTTGATGATGCTTCAGTTTTGCAGGCTGCTGACTTCATCAGTAGCTTTGATGCAACAGGAAGACAAGACTTGGTGCAGACTGAGGGGCTCCACCCTTGTTTTAGATGACAGAGAGATCTGCATGGTGTCCAGGGGAACAATACAGGAGAAACAAGAATTTGGTGTCTAAAAATAATGACTGGGATTCTCGGGATTCTCAGGATTTTGCAATGCATGAAGACATTGAGGTCTGGGGTTTTGAGAATTTATTACAAATTACTGCAAATTATGGTTAATAAAAAAAAATACATGTGTGAACACACATCCACATCCACTGCTGGTCACCACAAAATTACCACCAGGAAACCAGGTACGTATGTATGGCAAGAGTAAAGTGGATACTCCTCTACTACAATCAACAAAGGCTGATGTGAACTAGCACAGGATAAAGATAAATAACTTTTTCAGTGTTGTTGCACACACAACTAGAAACATTTTGTTACCGGGGGCAATACAGCCAGATCATCACTAGATTGTTCCAGTCCCATTTGTAGCTCTGTGTTCAGACATGGGACACAACTTTGAGCTTGCAGAGCACCCTTGAAAGGAGTGGAACTGTGCCAGAATGAGACAGCAGAAGCTTCTAATGATACAAACAACATGGAATGATTGATTTAGCTTCATTAATAGTTCCCTTTCCTTCAATGACTGATGAACCTGAAGGAGTCACAGCCTACACAGCTTCATGCTGTAGTAGATGGGTATTTGGAAAATAAATTTCTGAGCATCCAAACAGCAGTGCAGAGCTTGATGAGCTTGATTACTATTAGTCTACAGAGAGCCTTAAACGCATTGAAATAAGACTTCAGTTTTCAAGCCTGAGCAGGATAATGTCCTGTTTTTCACCACTGGCAAGAAGAATTTGTGTCTGTTGGCTGAATGTTTTTATCAGAGCATTAAACACCTTGTGAGGATGGAAATAAGCCAGAATAGTCCTCATTTGTAGCTCTTACATAATATATGCTTCTATCTGCCACCATTTGTTAAGGCAAGACCACACTGACTTGCACTGGTCACACAACCGGAGTCTGATTTTTGCTGTATAACAATATGAGGTCTGTTCTTATAATAGGGTTCAGCCTTTTCCACTACTGTTCTTTCTGCTACAGTCCTTATATCCAACCTTGTAAACAAGTCATCACCCTATTTCCCATTGTTCTCAAACCCTTTTTATTGCACATACATGAAATAATTAATTATGGTCAACTGTCACACAATCTAGTGTGTAAGAGTTTTTTGCCACATCTCTGAATTTAGTGAGGTCATAACTTCATTTACTCATCATCAACTGTCACAGCATCTTTTTTTTTTTTTATTGCAACCACTGAATAGGTATCTGCAAATGCTTGAAAACCAACTGGAAGAAGACATAAACTCAAGGAGCAGAAGGACAAGAGTTAAAAGGTGTGACTTTGTAAACTGTTTTACAATTAGCTCAGCAAGAGGCCCTTTGAGGGGCCACAACACGGTGTGAAAAAGTGAACATGGTTAGCAGGCATGGAAAAAAAAATCCAGAACCAAGAGAAGCCTTTGTGACTTTCTGCTGCCCCCATGACTGCAGGAAGACAGGGACACTTTGTTCAGAAGTACCATGGGCTCTGGGACAGCAACCATCCTGATGGAGCAGTAACTTTTGTGGTGTTGACTCTTCTCTTTGAAAGAAAAAGCAGGTCCAGGGTCTTCCTGTTCTGGTCTTGTACACACATGGGCTCCATTCTGCAGTTGCTGGGGACCTCTGAACCATTCCCACCCCTCTTACTGCTACCAGACCTTCTCCAGCTTCTCTAATTGTCTCTAACTTGAGAAAACTGAGGGGTCAAACCATTTTTGGCCTGGTCCTGAACCAACTACAGCTCTCACCCATTAGAAAAACATGTTTCTCCCACTGCTTTCACACACACGTGTGACAGAAATTTGGGGAAAGCTCACAGGTTTTGGCAGAACAAACCCCCATTTCAGTTCCTTTCTCCAAGCATCATGAAGGGGAAGGATCATGTGCATTAATTCTGATGCGCAAGTGATCAGCTGCCAACGGGAGCCACAGGAAATTCACTTGGAAAGGGATCCTGATAACAGCTCATTCCTTCGCCAGCAGCAACTCAAACCCCACTGGCCTCAGGGCACTTCACAAACATTCTACCCAAGGGGATTCACTAATTTTTAGGCATTTCTGAATTGTGAGAAATACTCAGAGTCTTGACTAATACAAAAGAAATATTCTGAAAAGCATAAATTAAAAAGGCTGTCCGATGACACAGCCTAATTTGAACTGAAACACTGCTCCAGATAGCTCAGTTTATAAAGTGAGCCAGCCACAAACATTTTCAGTGACTTCTCTGGCTCTGACCACTTCTTTCATGCAAGTAATATTCTCCTAGGATAAAGTCACAGAAACAGACAAGGTGTTTGTCCTCTGATGTGAAATAACCAGCAAGCTTTTTTTAAGAGAATACAAGAGAACAGTTTTTTTTGTATTTTTGTATTTTTTTTCTCAGACTGAAAACTAGCAAGTCAGAGCAAAGGGGGGTGAAAATTCATCTCAGGCAGTTTTTCCCCTTTATGCATTTATAACTTGAATGTTAATAAAAGCAGTGTTAGTTAAGTAAAACAATTTACAATTCAGATGACAGAAATAATAGAATGAAAAACTGCTTAAACCTTCACCTCTCTAAGTAAAAGGGGTCTTAATCTACATTTAATTGTAAGAGTACTTACTGTCAAAGTAAATTGTCTTAAATGTCAACAAAAAAAATTGTTTCCTAATGCTAGTATCTCTGTTTTGCCCTCTAAATTCCAGCAATGATTAACGAAAACACCTATTGATGAAGAGTTTTTAAGATGGAAATGAAATCCTATGAAAATAAACAGCAGAAGTGGTTTCTCCCACCTTCACCTCCATGGTAAAAGAGATTCCTCACCTTTGGAAGGCTTGGCCACTGAGGCATCAACAGTGTAAGGCTGAGACATAAAGCTCAGATGAGGAATTCCTAAGAATTTAATCCTTTTTGCTGCACCTGGTTTGCCAGGATCTCTGTTTCAGGAACTGGAGTCCCCCTGTCACGGTGCCATTCTGGTCCTTTTGATGGAGATGACATCCCCTGATGAGACCTTCAAAGCCCAAATTTGAGGCAGGACATCTGAAAATCAGAGCAGCTGTGAAAAAGTTGTGGCAAATAATCTGCCAGATGCAGTGAGATCCAGCCTCTTTGCCCAGAGAGATTTATGGCTGGGAACAGAAGGAAAACCTCTTTGTCAGAGAAAACCCTCTCCAGGCGTCGTCCCCCACCACTTGATGAATGTCTCCTGCCAGTCCTGAGTGTCCTCAGCTCTTACCAGCTTGAACAGATTACTGTAGCATCAATAAATAAATATGACATCAAAAAAATGCAACAAAGTTGTTATATTTCCAAAACTGCACAAACCCAGATTATTTTCCATTGCACTCATCTTTCACTGCTGCTCTGATTCTTGCATTTCCTGCTGAAAGCATTTTATCTGTGTTTCTTCCATTGCATTGCTTGCACATCTTTCCTTCTACTTTCTTGTCATCTGGTCCCTGGCTTTATTTCAGTATAACTATTTGAATGCAAATTCACTTTAAATGAGAAGTAGCAATTGCAATGAAATATTTACATCTTGTTGATGATTTTGGGATCCTGAAACGAATATCCCACAAAGACCTCCCATAATCAATAGGTAAATTTCACATTCTTAGCTGGATGTTGCATTTTTTTTCTCATCTGGAAGGCCTGTTTGTTTTAGTAAGTAAAGAAAAGTAAATAAGTTTAGTAAGTAAGAACAACTGAAATGCAAACTTTCTTGAAGCTTTTCCTGCATTTCTGCCTTTATCAAGGTGGAAGGGGTGAAGCAGCAAGGCTGGAAGGGCTGCATTGCCCTTGGCCAACTGAGGAAAAATCACCTGCCCAGTGCAGCCTGGAGGGAGGATGTGCCTCAAGATGCCAGCTGGTTTCATGGTGCAATCCAGAGCAATCTTTAGGCATTTAGTGGACCTTAAGCTCATGTTTCTTGAGAAATCAGCCTGAGCATTTTCAGAGAAGGGAACCCAAAAACCACGCAGTGGAAACTCACATTCTTCTGTACCTACATCTCATTCTGCTGTTGAAGCCATTTCTAACAGCTTGTAGGAATTACTCTGTCCACGTGGAATTCTCTCTTGTGCAACGTTCCTGAACTGTCAGAAAGATAAAGGGCCTTCCTTACTTTAAAGACAGTGCATTCTTGATTTAGCCACTGCAATAGGAGTCACTCGAGAAACTGCAGGTTAGGACCACACAATATAACCTCGTCCTCCTGCATTTCTTATCTCTGTCTCTTGGTTCTTATCTAGTGACAACAATCACAAATAAATTCATAAAATAAAGCTGTCTGTGACTTTCCAGTGCCATGCTAATTGCCAACAAGTGAGCTAGGTTATACAGCCTTTTATCACACTTTTTTTGGAGATACTCTTTTTTGGGGGGTTTAGTAGACTCCAATTTTTCCTAAGGGAATAATTCTAAACAAGAGAGACACTTTTGGTCACTCAGCCCTTCTCTTCAGCTCCTATTTTCTCTTTTCCATTTCAAAAGAAAAAAAGAAAAAGAGCAAGCCAATATATGAACTACAATCGATGTATTTGCATATTTTCATTCCTGAAACAAATGCTTTTAATCCATAAAGCAGAAGGACCAGTAATTCGCTCTCTACCTTCCTTGCATGCCAGGGTTTTTTTCCTGCCCGCTAAAACTGGGCCTGGGGTACCATAAACCATTTGGCAATGTGATTTTATGTGTTGAATTCTCCATGGAATAGGAAAACAGAAACTGGCAGCATTAGCTACATCTCATTTACACTTGTAAGGTGTGATTTTGCTCATAAAAATGATTTTCTTTTGCCTGAGAAGAGATCCCCTGAGATTATGTTAGTGTGCCAATAAATGCCATAAGTATTAGGATCTGACTATGGAATTATTCTGCAGTGCAGTTCACCCAAGTTATCATTACTAAACCAACACTGCACTTGCTGTTTCTATTAAAGTGTCCTTTTATTCCAGTAGAAATGTGATGAAAGAGGCATTTGCAGAGTGGAATGTGGCATTCCAGCTTTTGAGCAGGGGACCTGGTGATTTCTGGCAGGAGCATCACTGGTGTAGGAGGGAGAATTCCCCTCCAGATCTGTCTGTCACCTCCCCTTGTCCTGCAGCCACCTGGTCTGGTCCCTCCACAGAGATGACCTGAGGATAATCGAAGCAATTTTAATACAGAAAACACAGAACTGAAGCTTTGGAGTAGTGTGTTTGCCATTGAATTGGCCCAGGGAATTCATTCACAAAGAACAGTGTGAGGTGTTAGAGAAAAAAATTGTTTTTAATTTCTGGTTGAATCATCAAGGCATGAAGTTTTCTCTTACTGAGAACACAGGCTGTCTTCGAGAGTAATTAAAAGGCAGATTTTTACAAATCTGATAAACACCAAGTGTGTTGAACAAAGGCAGCCAACAAATCCTCATGTTTCCTAAAAAAAAAACAAAACCAAAAAAATCTATTGCTTCACTGAGCAGAAGTAAAGAAATGCTATGAAGGCATCAATGTCTACCATTTCCCAGAGAATTAAAAAAAAAAAAAAAGCAAAGGCAAAGGTAAATTATTGTATTCTCACAGCTGTTCTTTGTTCCCTATGACTGACTGAAACAACTAATTTTTCAAATACAGTTATTCCATTGCCTTTAACCTAATCAAATTATGTTGTCTGTTAATCAACTGTAAATATTTAAAACAGACACTGCAGGGAAATGAGATCTAGCTGCTTTAGGATGCTCATCTGTGGATGTTCTTCAAGGTAGTTTGGTATAATAGCATGGAGACTTTGAGAAGGAAGCAATTCAAGCCAGCAAGGAATATTTTAAAATGTGGACATGCCTGTGGACAGCACTGTGCTGCTCTGATTCCTCCTTTGGCTGAGTGTATCACCAGCCTTTGCAAAGACTCAGTCTGTTGCTTACAAATTTAGTTCTGTAGTGTCAAAATGCTTCCCAGCAGCAGCAGATCAAAAGTTTAACTTGTGTGCATCATGTGAGCTTTGCTTTTCCTCCTAGAGAAGAAAATGCAGCTCGTGCCATGTGTCAGAGGTTTCCAAATGCAGCTGCTGAAGGCTCTGCCTCAGAGATGAAAAAATGAAGAGTGAGGGTAAAAAGTTGCAGCTTCTTCTGTGACTTTGCACTGCAGAGTGTTACTGGCATTCAGCACCATCTCTGGTCTTCACCCTCTTCTTCTGTCTTCATATTTCTTCAGGCTAAACACTTTGTGGAATTGGTGTTTGTTGTATAATTCATCCAGCACGTGGCAGAAGTGGGGCCAGCAGCTGCTGGATACTTCAAGGTTTATTCCTTACCCATAGCTAGGAGGAAGGAACAAATTTATTTGCCTCATCTCTCAGGTGTTTTTGACCTGTAGGACATGCTCTGGTGTTAGTTCATATTTCTCCTCCATTCTTATTCTGCAAATCTCAGCCTAATCATTTGTATGTGCAACAAGCTGCCAAGACACCATGAAAACTGAGGTGACAACAGATCTGTCCTGTGACCTTGGCATCTTTTGGGCTCCCAGGAATGAGAGATGTTGTGAGACTTGTCTGGTGTGAGATTTGCTCATTAAGAGCCAGAACAACAACAAAGATGGGGCAGATGAACAGAAGCCCCTCCTCTCCTGGAGCATCCTCCCTCCTTGCAGGTGGCTCACCCAGGTGTCCTGCCAAAGAAAGAACACCAAGTTACATGGTGTTCTTTCTACAAGGACTGTTTATTTTCTCCTCAGGAAAACCAGCAATTCCCTCCCAGTGGTGTCAAATCATACAGGGGCCTGCCACAGGGGGCAAGATAAAAATCCAGCCTGCTTTGGAAGTGGTTTGCTGCTCAGCAAATGTACAAATTTTCAACAAGAGGCGCCTTGGTAAAAAGTTCCTGTTGGTTCTTCAAGGATGCCTAGTGCCAAAGCTACTCTGAGGAAATAAAGCTTTTAATGTATGCAGGAAAGGGAAGGGATCCCTTCCCATAGCAAAAGATAACTAATAGATGATATTCAGCTTTATGCTCCTTTTACAAAGAGTTTCAGAGACTGTAAAAAAGGTACTGAAACGGAATAAAACAATTTCATCCCCTATAAAGTGGAATTAATGATCTAAACTTGATACAACGATTTTGTGTCTGCAGAAGTGTTTTGGCACCTAGTTCCTACTGAAAAAGGGCATCCTACTTGAAATAGTTGAGTTTACATTTATGATATATTAAGTACCCTGTTTCTTTTTTAACTTTTGCTTACTTGTTTCTTTTGATTTTAAGTTTCTCATGGGAAAAAGAAAAAATGAAAACAAACAAACAAACAAAAAAAACCGAACACAAATAAAACCCAACCAAACAAAACAACAACAACAACCAACAACAAAAAAACAACAAAAAAAAAACCCTGAGGCAAAAAAAAAAACCCTGAGGCAAAAACATGATGAAAAGAAAAGCAAAACCCTCGAACTCCAAAGCTCTACATAAAAGATGCAACAGCAGGAGAAGCTCTGAGCAGAGACCAGGAAAAGAGATTTTCACAATGAGAGTGCCCAACCACGTGGAGTAGGGACCAGAAGCATGGTGACATCCTCATCCTTGGAGGGGTTCAAAACCTGAATGGTGTGACCTTGAGCACCCAGACCTGACCCCAGAGTTGAATCTTAACTTGGAAGATGAGCCTGACGGGGCTGAAGCGCGTAATTCCAGATCTCCCGACCTGAATTGCTCTCTGATTCTGTGACCTGCAGGGTACAGATGATCTCCAAATTCTCTCCAGTGATGGTTTCCAAGAACAGCCAGTGGCACATGCCCAGGCAAGAGCACAAGCACAACGTGGGGCATAGTTCTACCTCCCCAAAATAAACCACCCACTTTACAGAAACTGATGCCAGGACACAGACCCAAAGGTGGTATCATTGTAATGAGTAGCCCTTACTGGATTTTCCAGCCATCAATCTGTCAGACCACCTTAATTTTTAGGGTTTCCAGCAATCCTGAGACACACTCAAGTGTTTCTTTCATAATGGATCTTTCAGAGTGCAGAGTCTCATTTATTCCCTATTGTCATATTCCACAATAGGGCTTAAAAAAAAACAAAAACAAAAACCACCAACCAAAAAGACCAAGCAGAATGGCCTCATGTATCCAATAAAGCTCTTTATCTTTTCTGAGGGAGAGAGACCTTTGATTAAACTCATAGGCTTGGATCCAGTACACTGTAGTAAATTAAACACCCCAGGCATTTTAATTAACTCATATTTCTGGAGCTAAGGCAAAACAAATATGGATGATGCTGAAAAAACGTACCATGTTTTAATTATTGTAAGGGACAAATGTTTTTTAATTAACTTAGCAGAATCCATGAATCTTTGTTTTAAAAATTGATTTTGTTTTCAGTAGTTTGGTCATTTATGCACATTTTAAAGCAGAAAAAGAAGATAGATGGTTTGACTTACACAAAGTGGCCTACAAAACTGTTCTGCAGAACTGTGACTCTTCCCGTTTTGTCTCAGCAAACTTTCATCCTTTGTCTTTTTGATTTGCAAGCTTAAAAAATGCATAAACCCAGAACTCTCTGAAACCATGACCTACTGCACTTCACTGCTCATCTTTCAGACCTTCTGACTTCTTCATCTGAATTTTTGATGAAGAGGAAGGATGATTGAGTCAGACCAGCCCATTGCTGTCAATCACTGGAGCATCACTGAATTACATCTTTTAAAGCCACAGAAAAGGGATCAATTTTGTCCTTGGGTCTCAGAGTTTGAGGTGAGTTTCTCTGTAAATATGATGATCTGAAACACTTCAGGGAAGATGAGCTTACCCAGGCTGTAAAACTACTGAAGTCCAACAGATGAAAACCCCTGAGCATACCGTGCTTCATGAGCAAAATCCTGCTGTGCTTCATCATTTACCAGTGGTGTTGAGGGAGGCACGTGAGTCAGTCCAGGATGGAGCTCTGTGGCTCCTCTGAGCAGACAGCAGAGCCTTTCAAACAGTAAAACTTCTTAAAAAGCTAATTTTTGATTTCCATTTTAATCAGGAAAGAAGAAGAAATGGAGAAAGGAGAAATTCAAACCTTTTTCTCGTGTGTCTGCATCCTGTCTTCTCATCTCTCATTCACGGAGGGAAAGGCTGTGTCAATTGGCAAATTCAGACTGGAAACACAGCTCCTGAAGTCCCTCCAGGATTCTGCCTGACCTTGACTCACCCACTACCTGCCTGTTCTCCTTTTAACTGATCAACATGCAGAAGAAATCACTGTTTGAGACAGGACATTGCAAATAAACTTACAGTCATTAGAAGAATCTTATTTAAAAAGAACTTCAGCCATTAAAATAAAGAGAAATTTAACAAATTACATGTACATTTTCCACCTTCAGCATCATTCCACAAGAACTGCATATCTTAACTGAATGAAATCAATTTTACAAAATATACTTGGTTTAAATTCAGAATTTCTATCTTGCTTTAATATGCAATTACTGTGGCAAAAGCGGTGAGACTACAATGAAAACCTGTTTCACTGCACTGGAACTGTTTATGACTTCATATTTAATTGTTCCTTGTTCCCTCTGCTCATTTAAATGGAAATATCATCATGTACGTGTTTTGTTAGGGTTTCTGAACAGTACTTTTGAGCCACATCTTTCTTTGTGAAGTTGTCTCAGCCACACTTTGTGTGTGCAAATATGTGTTTCCCTTCCCCTTCCCCTTCCCCTTCCCCTTCCC
>VZRZ01003362.1:0-21253 GCA_013398175.1 Climacteris rufus | reverse complement strand
AAAAAAAAAAAAAAAAAATCGATGTGTGCAGTTCTGGGAAGGTTTGATGCTCATAGAAGATGGTTTTCTTTCTGAGAGCCCAATCCTTGCAGTGGTTGTGTAAGACCCAAGAGAATAAGATGGAGAAATACTGATGATATTCTGTAAAATGGTAGCCAAGACCTTAAAGACAACCTCAGGGAGAAAAGTATTTCCTGTTACCCTCTGACACCTGCTTACCTCAGTACATTTCAGCATTTGATTTGGCTGCACTAACTCCATGAAATCACTTCTCCTTTCCTGGGAAATTATCTGTAACACATTTATGTTTTCCTTATGCATATGTTGGCAATAGCAGCATCCTGAAAGCTGTCTGTGAATTCCCAGCTCCTACAGCCGTGCTGGCCAACCTTGCCTGGGCCAGTTCTCTCTCTTCCTCCACAGCACAGATTTGTTTTAGCATGGCATTTGATGTGGTTTATAACTGGTTTTTCACATATGTTTTTCAAAAAGTGCATCTAATCCTCTCTTCCTGGGAAGACCAGCTGGTGCCTTTGTCCTCTCACTGCCAGGAAAAAGCTTTTAGGAGGTATAAACACAAGGGGAGCAAATTAATTTTAGAATTTCACTTGTAGTGGCAACTGTTTTAAGGACTTCACTGATTTCTACCCCAGAATTATGAGTGTCTTTTTGGCCACCCACAGAATAAGGCAGAGGTACCCCTGATGTTGCTGAGAAAGACGTTGACAGCACAGACCAGCTGCCTCACACAGGCAACTCTGAACTGCTCCCACTCCTCACAACTGTCCCCAGCTTGTCCTCATTTTCTTGTTAGTGTTGCTTCTACCTTTGTAATATTCTCTCAGTGCTTCCCATCCTTTGGATTTTTGCTGTTGTGCCATTGCACTCCATTGACTGCTCTTCATGCTCAGTTGCCAAGAAACTGCATTCTTTACAGATAATCCTGGTGTGTCGTCCCTCTTATTTACTTGACATCAGTCATTACCAGCAGCCACCCCTTCCTGCCTTGATAATCAATTTTTCAGGTTAACATGGAAAATCGTCTCTGCAAAGAGGGTTTGTGCTTCCTTGGAACAGATGGGAAAAGTAAGTGTGGGCAGCCACATGAAAGTCAGTGAGGTGGGTACAGAAATCCTGAGGTGGGGTTGAAAACCTGTTCCATGTATTGAAGTCAAATCTCTAAATACTGGAAGTTTGCTTAGCTGCTGCTGAACAGGATTTCCACATTTTTAACTGCCACATTCTTTTCTTTCACTCCCTCAGCATTTCTGCAATTCATTTCCCCTCTGACTCGCTTTGCTAATTGTCCTTGGTGACTGCTTTGACTCAACTGAGGTTTTGCTAAAAGGCTTCCATATAAATTTCACTGCCATGCAATGAAAATAAGATTATTTTTTTCTAAGTAGCATTTCTGTCTCTTCTCTGTCAGCAGCATGTCACTTCATCTTCTCTGTTCAGACACCATCAAACTTCAGCTTAATCCTGTATTGCCTCAGAGACCTATGAGAGTGGAGAGAAAAATGGTCCAAGTCATTAAAGGAGGAAAAAATAATGAAAAGGAGTGATATAAAAAGAGCATAACTAGATAATGTCAATTCTTCTCTCTGTTTCCTACTGGAACACATGTATGCAATTACAGCATCTGTTATCCTGATGGCATGGAATGCAGAAAAACAACATCATTCATGGGATTCTCAAAACTTCATGGTGTTTAATAATGGGGACTCAAAGGATGCTATTAAAATTGAGTGTAAATGTTAACTCTTGTACAAATTGCTAAATAATTTCCAAGGGAAAATACATTGAATTTGGTTTGTTTGTTTTTTTTTTTCCCTATTAACAGTTGGGCAGGCTGCTTTGTTTTGAGCAACAAAAAAAACATTTACTGATCTTGTTCATCCTCAGAAGCTTCTAAACCAGAACTTTAACCTATTGCAAATTAAAGAATTTCAGCTAAGAAGTAATTTCTTCTCTTGACTCCATCCACTCTATTGAACCCACAAGACTAAACAGTTTCCTCTTTTCCATAGTATTAAACATATGCAAATTTGTTTTCCTGAGTCAGAGTCTTAATTTAGTTTTTCAGTTGAGGCGGAGTCTGCTATGTTATGCATTTCCAAATGAACCACCAGAAGGGATAAGCAGGAGAAGCATTTTGTTTGGGGTTAGTTTTGTACAAATATGAAACACTGGAAGAAAACTTTAACAATGCATTTTGTAGAGACTGATAATTAGGGGTTTTATTACTTCATAAGCTTTTCTGCTGTAACCTTTGCAGTGCCATCCTCATTAGATCAACACGACTTCATGTGCCCCTTGATATTTAGCAGCTGTGTCATGTAAAATCCGCATCCTGGGTAACTGCAAAAATATTTTTACAAAATGTCAAATGAGTAGGAGGGATGGGGAAAGAAAAGATACACTTGTATAGACAAATTTCCATTTATTTCAAAGAGAAAGATTAATAAAAATAATTTTAGTAAAGCTTTGTGATAACACCTTGTATGAACACACACAGCTGGCAGCCTCCACACAAGAAACCTGAAAAGAAATCTGGAAAAAAGAAAAAATGACTGAACTATTATTTTAGGATACAATATTTTTTTCCTGAATTACAAATGTTTTCTACAAGAATAAGGGAAACAAAGAAAAGACTGTTGAGGCAGACAATGGCTGAGCTTAATGCACATACTTAACCTTTATTGTCTCTCATGTTTTGGCAGGGAAATAGGGAAGAAGCAAAGACTTACTTGTTTGTTTCAGATAAATTAGGGTGCCTAGGGTGGGATGCCAAAATGTTGATAGAGGACATGATAAAGCCAAGGTGCAGCTCTGCCAAGCACATTGTCTTATCTAATTTCCACTGGGGCAGCATTTCCAAACTGCTTTTTAAAGTTTTGTTTTACTTTTTGGTCTGCCCCACACACTTGCTTGGAAGGTTTATGTCTGACAGCTCCTGTGAGGAGGAATATTTTCATAATGAGTGAAAGATCTGCTAAATCTGGCAGGTGAGCACAGCAGTGCCAAGGGCACAGACAGAACACACCCTGTGTAAAGAACCCTTATGTCCTTAAGGAACTCCAGGACAAAGAGAATGCAAGGTTTCCAGCCTTCCATACACTGGCATGCATTTAACATGCATTTGACATGTATAACATGCATTTCTACAGCTTAACACACGATAGTATGTGCACTGGATGATCTTAAAATGCATTATATTACTGTACATGTCTCCTTCCATGGTTAAACTGAAAAAAAAATTCTCCACGATGTGCAGGCTTTAAATATTTATTGTGTTTCGTCTGTGACACAACTAGTTTGACTTTTTTCCTGTGTGGAGAGGGTGGAGAGAAGTGGAAGCAGAAATAAAGGATGGAAAGATGGGAACACAGGCCAGGAGTGTGAAGAGAGACTTGTGCCTTGCTGAGTTATGACTCATTCTTTCTACTTTCTCTGCACATTTCTAGCTCATAGAATCACAGAACTATGTAAAACTTGGGGCTGAAATGGACCTTTCAGGATCATCCAGTCCAACAGGCCTGCTGTGGGAAAGTGTCACGACCCACTGGAACAGGGCATTATGCTCACTGCAAATTCTTATCAAAAAACAAAGACACCTAGACAAAGACATCAGACAAACGTCAGGGAGCTCTTGTGGTTTAGTTGTACAGTCACCTTAACTCCAGCAACCAGCCCCTCTTCAGACTCAAAAGGTGTTGGCTAACAAGACCTTAAATTTGCACAATGCACTTCAACAAGCTCTCAACTCCTCACAAGGAAATTTCCAGAAGTGCTGGAAAGATGGCTGAGGGTAAAATCAGAGGAAACTGAGAAGTTATATTCACATCCTAACAGAAGTTATGACCACACAGAAATTACAGGGGAAAATGCAGCTGCTGTTCCTGGATGGAATGTGGCTGGAATGCTCGAGACGCATCCCACAGTGATTCCCACACCCCAAATCTACATCCACAGCACCTGCTAAAGGAGGAGGATGGAATGGAGAGCAGGTGGCCGGGCTCTGTTGGAATCCTCTCAGGGAGAACTCGATGGTTCTTTGCAGCTGATAAACCACACAGCACCTGTCAGCCAGGGGAGAGAAGAGATATCCTGCTGCTGAGAAACTGGTGGAATCACTCTCCTTGGATGAATTTGGCTCATTATCACCTAACTGTAATATTAACACCCTCCATCCCAATGTCACCCACCCCAAGGTCCGACCACCCCGCTCTGGGCACGCACTCTGTGGTTTACTGACTGCATCTCTGAGAGCAATGTGAGACAAGTTTACACCAATCAGTAACAAAGGTATGTGTGAGCTGACTCACTCAAGCTCCAGCTAAACAAGAAGAAATAACATAAAAGTAAGTCAAAAATGGGGAAAAAAATGGGAATGCTCCACTGTAACTGCTGGGATCAGTGCACAGGCTGAACCTGCCTTCTCCCCCATTGGGTGAGAATTCTGTGCACACTGAATACTTTTATTGGGGATTGGAGCTTCTCTGTGCATTGCTCTGAACACGTTTCTGCAGTCAGATACTACCACTAGCAATCCTCAAACCTTAGCCTGTCACAATTTTATGTTAATAAAGAGTAATTATACCATAAACTGTCCATGTGGCTCTTTCCCAGGCACTCACAGTCACCAGCAGTAGGGAACAGACTAGAATAAAGTGGGGAGACCCACTGAGGGGTCATAAAGTGGGGAGATCTGCTGTGGGGTTCCCCTAGTGCTGTTGGAGTGTGCCCCTGAATAAGTCCTGACTGAACAACCTTGTGTCTTCTCTGATGGGGTGACTGCAGCTCAAGCTGGACATGAGTGGACAATGTGCATTCACAGCCCAGAGAGCCAAACACATCCTGGGCTATCAAAAGGAGCACAGGCAGCAGGTCCAGAGCCAGGTTGTTTCTCAAATGCTTTAGGCACGTGCTTAATCAAAGTGCAAAACACTTGCAAACTGAAGACCGAGGGGAGTAGCTGCCAGCTTTAGAGTGCTTTTGCTCAGATCCTTCACTTTCTCCAGTCTATTCTGGGGCAGGTGTCCTGGGCAGGAGATGGATGATGCAAAGGAACATTGCTCACTTACTACTCCAGGCTGTCTCTTGCCACCTCCTACCTCCAGAATTTCTGGTTCAGGCACCTCCAGTTTTGCCTCCAAACAGCCCCAAGAGAACNGTTTCCAGCCTTCCATACACTGGCATGCATTTAACATGCATTTGACATGTATAACATGCATTTCTACAGCTTAACACACGATAGTATGTGCACTGGATGATCTTAAAATGCATTATATTACTGTACATGTCTCCTTCCATGGTTAAACTGAAAAAAAAATTCTCCACGATGTGCAGGCTTTAAATATTTATTGTGTTTCGTCTGTGACACAACTAGTTTGACTTTTTTCCTGTGTGGAGAGGGTGGAGAGAAGTGGAAGCAGAAATAAAGGATGGAAAGATGGGAACACAGGCCAGGAGTGTGAAGAGAGACTTGTGCCTTGCTGAGTTATGACTCATTCTTTCTACTTTCTCTGCACATTTCTAGCTCATAGAATCACAGAACTATGTAAAACTTGGGGCTGAAATGGACCTTTCAGGATCATCCAGTCCAACAGGCCTGCTGTGGGAAAGTGTCACGACCCACTGGAACAGGGCATTATGCTCACTGCAAATTCTTATCAAAAAACAAAGACACCTAGACAAAGACATCAGACAAACGTCAGGGAGCTCTTGTGGTTTAGTTGTACAGTCACCTTAACTCCAGCAACCAGCCCCTCTTCAGACTCAAAAGGTGTTGGCTAACAAGACCTTAAATTTGCACAATGCACTTCAACAAGCTCTCAACTCCTCACAAGGAAATTTCCAGAAGTGCTGGAAAGATGGCTGAGGGTAAAATCAGAGGAAACTGAGAAGTTATATTCACATCCTAACAGAAGTTATGACCACACAGAAATTACAGGGGAAAATGCAGCTGCTGTTCCTGGATGGAATGTGGCTGGAATGCTCGAGACGCATCCCACAGTGATTCCCACACCCCAAATCTACATCCACAGCACCTGCTAAAGGAGGAGGATGGAATGGAGAGCAGGTGGCCGGGCTCTGTTGGAATCCTCTCAGGGAGAACTCGATGGTTCTTTGCAGCTGATAAACCACACAGCACCTGTCAGCCAGGGGAGAGAAGAGATATCCTGCTGCTGAGAAACTGGTGGAATCACTCTCCTTGGATGAATTTGGCTCATTATCACCTAACTGTAATATTAACACCCTCCATCCCAATGTCACCCACCCCAAGGTCCGACCACCCCGCTCTGGGCACGCACTCTGTGGTTTACTGACTGCATCTCTGAGAGCAATGTGAGACAAGTTTACACCAATCAGTAACAAAGGTATGTGTGAGCTGACTCACTCAAGCTCCAGCTAAACAAGAAGAAATAACATAAAAGTAAGTCAAAAATGGGGAAAAAAATGGGAATGCTCCACTGTAACTGCTGGGATCAGTGCACAGGCTGAACCTGCCTTCTCCCCCATTGGGTGAGAATTCTGTGCACACTGAATACTTTTATTGGGGATTGGAGCTTCTCTGTGCATTGCTCTGAACACGTTTCTGCAGTCAGATACTACCACTAGCAATCCTCAAACCTTAGCCTGTCACAATTTTATGTTAATAAAGAGTAATTATACCATAAACTGTCCATGTGGCTCTTTCCCAGGCACTCACAGTCACCAGCAGTAGGGAACAGACTAGAATAAAGTGGGGAGACCCACTGAGGGGTCATAAAGTGGGGAGATCTGCTGTGGGGTTCCCCTAGTGCTGTTGGAGTGTGCCCCTGAATAAGTCCTGACTGAACAACCTTGTGTCTTCTCTGATGGGGTGACTGCAGCTCAAGCTGGACATGAGTGGACAATGTGCATTCACAGCCCAGAGAGCCAAACACATCCTGGGCTATCAAAAGGAGCACAGGCAGCAGGTCCAGAGCCAGGTTGTTTCTCAAATGCTTTAGGCACGTGCTTAATCAAAGTGCAAAACACTTGCAAACTGAAGACCGAGGGGAGTAGCTGCCAGCTTTAGAGGGCTTTTGCTCAGATCCTTCACTTTCTCCAGTCTATTCTGGGGCAGGTGTCCTGGGCAGGAGATGGATGATGCAAAGGAACATTGCTCACTTACTACTCCAGGCTGTCTCTTGCCACCTCCTACCTCCAGAATTTCTGGTTCAGGCACCTCCAGTTTTGCCTCCAAACAGCCCCAAGAGAACAGCAGAGTCCCTGACACGGGTGGAACCACTAATGAGACTTTCCAAGTCAAGAAGGTAAAATGAGCTCATGCTGGTTCCAAAAAGATCTTATTCCTGTAGATTGTGGCTTTGTCGATCTCATCAAACTTCGTGGATAAAGGCTTGCAGGCTCTCCCTAGGAAAATGAAAACAGAACAAAAAGACATAGAGAAGGGGCTTGGGAGGAGAAAGGGAAGGGAGTGCCAACTGGAAATGAAGAGAGAAAGGGAAGGGAGTGCCAACTGGAAATGAAGAGAGAAAGGGAAGGGAGTGCCAACTGGAAATGAAAAGAAGAGAGAAAGGAAGAGAGAAAAAAAGTCTAGAAAAATGCAGGAAGATGCAACAGGTCAAGAAGGCCAGGCATGTGCCAGGCTCTGCTGTCTGTTTCCCAGCTCCCCACTCTGCCCTAAGTCAGCCCAAATTGCTGGCAAGGTCCGGCCAGGGCTGGTGCAGGGCAGGGCTTGGCGAGAGCTCCATGGCAGCTCCCCTGGGTCTCTCCACCAAACCCTGCTGTGTGGCACAGGGCTCTGCACACACACAGGTCTCTAAGGGCATCTCCCATGGGGATAAGGCCCAGAGCCAGCCCATGGGCAATGCCAGCAAGAGCCCTCTCTGCTGGGCCATAAACAACTCCTCGTCAGCTGTGCCCCACAAAGAGAGGGAGCCAGGATGCCTGCCTTTGTGGCAGCCCCTTCTTCATCGGGGCTTTCTGACTCTCCTTCTAGGTGTTGATTTCCTGACATCAGCTGAACTCCTGTGACTCCTGCCATCCCTGTAGTTGATGTTTGCAGTGAAATGATCTTTGCCATCTTCTACATCCAACATATGCTGTTCTGGACTGAGGAGATGTTGTCTGGTGATGAATACTAGGGGAGGAGTTTGGGATCATCCCTTCCCCAGAATCCGTGCCAGCAGGCATCAGGGCTGAGCTCAGGTGCTTTAGGAGTCAGTCAGACCCAAGCACAGGCTCACATAAAAGGGCTGAGCTTGGGAGGGATCTGTGGAGGTCCTCTGGTCCAACTTCCCTGCTTGAGCAGGCTCACCTAGAACAAGTAGCCCAGCACCGTGTGCCCTTGGATTCTGAATATGTCCATGGATAGAGACTTCACAATCTGTCAAAAAATCGGAGAGATCATTCCCCCTTTTGGCTTTGTCATCAGCTGTGTGACTGCACTTTATGTGGTGGTGCAAAACCAAGGTGGAAGGCGCTGCCATCTGTCACCTACTGTGAAGGTGAGCTGTGGCAGAGAGGATGCCTTGCTTGATTTCCCACCTCTGGAACAAGAAGTAATTGTGAATTTGACTGCAGGTCCCTCCTGTCATCCCACTCAGGACCCTTTGTGCTCCCTTGGCTTTCCTGTCTACTCTTCTGGCTCCCTACTGGCACAAACAAGAATGGAAACAGTGCAGTGCTCAGCTCTTCAAGGGCTGACATGACCAGTAAAGCAAGGCAAAACTTTTCTTTCTTCAGGAAGACATGTTTTTAGTCACATCAAGGGGTTCTGTGACTTTCTTCCTGTTTTCTGGTTTTGATGTAATTTTTAATTTGGAGAAAAACTGATCAATGCATCTAAAACCAGTCTAGGTTTGATGGCACCAAAATAAGCCAAAAATCATTTTCAGGGCAGCTGAAAGCCATTTTTAATTTTAAAATCTTCTTTCACGGTAAGACATTCAAGAACAGCCTGAGAATTACAAACTCAGAATGGAAGCCAAGTATTGTGGCTGATTTGAATTCTTTTTCTCCTTTTTTTTTTTTTCATCCCCTGGTATCTATAGGGATTTTTTTTCAAAACAGCATATTTATTTTCCTCCATTCTTCTTCTTTACCAGTGGTCTGAATTTGGGTAGTTTCTTTAGTGCCACATCACTGTGAGAAACACACTAGAGACCACAGGACAGGTAAAATTTGATTGTGGAAATCATCAAGCTGGAGAAGCCCCCAGAAAAATCAGGGCCTCTGACTGAAATTCAACCCTTGCCAGTGGGAAAGAAACATGCCCTGGAAGCACACACAGAGGCCTGAGAGCTTGAGTGGGGCTGGGGGATATATCAGGAGATTGACAGGGAACCTCCAGCCCCTGGAGTAGTGTCTGGAGAAGGAAAGTCAAAGGAGACTTGATGGGGTCCCTGCAGGGCTTTATTCATTCAGACCAAGGGGTGCTTTCCTCTGTTTTCCAGGTTGGGAAAGATGCTGTGGAGAGTTCCTGGTCCATTGCTGGAGAAGAGATTCTCCCCTCCTCTCTCCCAGGACTTTCCTCAGCTCTGGAGCCCTTCCCAAGGAGAAGCCCACCAGCTGGGTGCTGTCAGCATGTCAGGGCACAACAGGCAGCAGCCACAACACAGTTGGCACTGAAGGAAGGCTGGCACCCCAGAAAGCCTCCCAGGCTCTCCAGTCCCAGCCAGGCCCAGGGGGCAAGGCAATGCCCACAGGAGGGGATCCAGAGCCTTTTTCTCAAGGTGCTGAATATCCTTCAGAGCATAGACTGCCAGACCCACGCTCTTTCTCGCTGGAGTGTAAAACAGCCTTTTACAAAGGTCTCTGGTTTCCTGCATTTTCCCTCAGAAGGGCAGGATTTTTACTCTTAATCTCCTTTAGGCACAGCATTGCTCAGGGTCAGCAAGTAAAGCAGACCTACATCATCAAAAGCTGTTTTTCCTCTTGGGCCTGCCTTAGTTCCAGCATCTTAGTGATTGAAAGCTGGCACAGCAGGTGTGCCAGAGACATTCCCACACTTTGGCTGGTGTGCACCAAGAGGACTTTGTTTTCTACCCTCATGGTCCTGTCCAGGGAGAAAGGCTGGTGTTACTGACCAGGCCTCTAAAGGGAGGGCAGGAGAGCAGGGATGCAGACACAGCCTTTGCCACCAGCCCAGGGCAGCAGCCGCTCAGGCACAGCCCACCTGGACTGTCTGTGCTGATGGACCTGTGGGAATGGTCAGGATACAACTGGAATTACCTCAGTGAAAAGAGAATTGTCAGCAGCTTCGGTGCAAGTGGGCCGAGGAGCTGGTCCTGGAAATCACCAATCCAGGACTAGGAAAGCTTTCAGCAGTTGTGGCTGAGTAGACTAAAACAAACTGTGTCACATCCATCCATTGCTCTCAGCACTCCTCCCCTAGAAAAGAAGGGTTTGTCCCAGGAAAGACTTTTGCTGGGGAAGAGACACCAGCAAGTGTTTGAGAGAGAAGAAAACTTCAATTGCACATGGAACCAGCTGTACAATGAAGCTTTCCTTGTTTAATTTTATTTTGTTTAATTTGTTTAATTAAGGAAGGAGGTGGAAGGAAGGACATGTGTCACAACCCACTAGTAGAGGCCGTGATGCTCGTGATATTATAAATTCTCATCAGGCTGAACACAGACACGTGTCAGGGAGCTCTTGTATTTTATTATATAATTGCCTTAATTCCAGCAGCCAGCCCACTCTTTAGACACAAAAGGTGTTGGCTAACAAGCCCTTAGATTTGTACAGCAGGCTTCCATAGGTGGAGGTTAACAAGTCCTCAGTTTTGTACCATGCACTTTAATAGGGTCTCAGCTCCTCACAAGAGAATTCTCAAAGCTGGTGGCTCACGAGCCACAACCCCCTGCCACAAGTTCCCCACTCCCACAGCAAACTTCAGCACTGACTGTGGAGTAGAACACGACAGCTGGGCTCTGTCCAGGCAGAGCGAGGGAGGAGAGAAATAAAGGCAGAGCAGAGAGAGAGAGAAGAGAGAGTATCACCAGCCTGTAGATCCCATGTTGGTCCTGCTGTGTGGGTGGTCTGGAGTTGGGGTTGTGAGACTAAGAAAGCAAAAGAGAAAGGGAAGAAAAAGAAAGAAAGGGCCTGAACCACTCCCTTTCATCGTTAACCTGGTGCAGACTCTTACGTAAAGTAGATTTTTTCTGCCTTTTTTCAGGCATGCACAGCCAGCCCTTTGAGCCCTTCTCCAGGGGGCTGCGGGTGGGGACTGAGCTCAAGACTCCAGGCAAAGCAGGAAGTTGGCTCAGGACAGCACTGCCCCACCTCCAGGACCCTCTCTTCTGATCACATTTTTCCTGTCATAACAATCTGAATGTTTGAGACAAAACGTGCTTATGCCTGGTCCTCCACAGCAGGGACATCTTCCACCAGACCAGGCTGCTCAAAGCCCCATCCAACCTGGCCTTGAACACTTGCAAAGGCCACAGCCTCTTTTGGCAATCCGTGTCACTGCCTTACCACACTCATTGTGAAGAATTTCTTCCTTGTGTCCAACCTAAACCCACCCTCTTTCATTTTAAAACTATGTTCCCTTGTCCTGTCACACACAACCTGGTTAAAAGTCTCTCTCATACTTGTGAGCCACCTTCACATACTGAAAAACTGCAGCAAAGGCTCCCTAGAGTCCTCTAGGGGATGAATAACCTCAACTCTCTCATCAGTCTCCATAGCAGAGGTTCTCCAGCTCTCTGAGCATCTTTGTGGCCTCCTCTGGATTCAGTCTAATAGGTCCATGTTCCTCTTGTGCTGAGGACCCCAGAGCTGGATGCAGGGTGGGGTCTCACAGGGGCAGAGCAGAGGGGCAGAATCCCCTCCCTCAACCTGCCCCATGGGGCTTTGGGTCCAGCCCAGGATACAACTGGCTTTCTGGGATGCAAGTGCACATTGCTGGCTCACATCCAATTGTTTTTCCACCAAATCCTCTCTGCAGGGCTGCTCTCTGTCTGTTCATCTCCCCATCTGTACTGACACCAGGCACTGTCCCGACCCAGGTGCAGCATCAGCACCTGGACTTGTCAACCCATTATGTGCCCAGGCCCCTCTGTGTGTCATCCCTTCCCACCAGTGTTTCCACTGCACAACTCATGTGTCATCTAAGGTGCGCTCAATCCCACTATCCATGTAATTAATGAACATATTAAGGTGCTATCCCCAATGTCATCAGCCTTTGATAATAGCAGAAGAAAATCTCTGGGAGCAAAATTATCTTCATGGTATGCAATATTTAGACTCACAATGAATTCAAATTTTATGACCTTCTGTGGGGTCATTGCTGCTTCACCCCACACCATAAAGAGCTGACATGATTTGCCAGAGCTGAACCTCCTGCAATAATTGCACTAACAGGTTTAACTGTTACCTGAGTCATAATTCCAGTTTTACACCTCTAAGCTAGCGCTGTCAAACAATGACCAAAATGGCTCAAGATAAACCTCATCCTATCTTATTTCCACAAATGTGGGTTTGATGATCCTCTTAGATGTGATTGTTTTCTTAAAATTATTAACTCCATATAAAACTGCAACACTTGCGAGTCCTGTTCAGGCATACCCCACATATTCAATGGGATGTAAATAATACAGAAATCAACTTATTTTTCCCGTCACATACTATCACAGACACAGAATGGGCATGTGCAAAGACACAAGGATATGGAACATGAAGATGGAGAGTTCCTGCTGTTTGACTTTACAAATTTTAGGAGTGTGGTATACTAATGCCCTCTATTAACCATAAAGAAAACAGAGTTCTTTAAAAGACAACCAGAACTAATGCACAACAATATAACCTTATCCTAGAGCTTTCCCCTTGGCCTTGACTTCACAGGAAGTCTCTGAACTGCATTTAAGTGGCTGTGACCATCACACTGGGACACAGCAACACTCCATACTGTTCACCAGGAGAATGATACAGGGAGAAACAAAACCTTCCCTGTTTCAAGGAGGGTTCAGTGCTGTTACTGGGGAACTTCCATGCTGCAAACAAGTGCAACCAATACAAAAAACCCCACATGGTCACTGTGAGTCCATTTCCAGTTGTATGGTTTCCCTGTCCCTACACTGTCCCTACACTCAGCATACCTGACAAGAAGTCAGCTGCAGCATCCCCCTCTGCTTTTCACAAATAAAAGTGAAGTAGCCTGTAAGAAATGAAACATGGCTATCTAAAGTAGCCTCTATTTCCAGAGGAAAGAACAAAAAACTCTGCCAGGATGGGAAATGAACAGTGCTTAAATATGTGTCTTTCTGCTGCCCAGCCATAAACTAAATAGTGAAAATATAGAATACATGTGATAATCCTTTTTCTTCTTTTCTCCTCTCCTCTTTTTCCTGGTTCCATCCAGCACTGAATTCCAAAGATGCACAGAGGACCAAGAAAAATACTTTTTTTCCCCTTTATCTTTCATTTCTGAACAGCAAGTTTATTGCTGTGTCTGTTCTCAACAGCGGCAGATGGTCATTCAATATGAGACATAAACCTCCACCAAAACACAGGATCAGAAACAGCTCTTGTGTGCATTGATTTAGTGAGACAGGGTACTTGTGCTTAAAAAAAAAAAAAGTTATTCACCATTCTCCGAGAGACTGAAACACTTAAGAAGACACTTTAACAGGGGACAGATATTTACCAATAAATATGAGTGAATTTATAATGGGAAATTTGTTCCATATGCATAAAGTATCACATCCCTGTCATCTTCACTGAGGGACTTCTATCAGGTTGGTTGTGGCAGATGTGGTGAAATTATTCTTAACAGTGGCGCAACAGTGCTGTGGGCTGGTCTGTGTTCACTCTCAGTAAAAGAGCTGAAAAATGTGTTCACTTTCAGTAAAAGAGCTGAAAAATGTGATCCTTCACAGTGCAGAGGAGCAGTGGTCACACAGCAGGTAGTTAGTCTGGGAATCCCAGCCTGGATGCTCCTGGTCTGTGCTTGCCTCCACTGAAATTGTTCCAAAATGATCCCAACTGATTTGTGTCAACATAGACAACAGCAACAAATTAATGGACAGCTGAGATTAGAATATAAGTAAAAACGAATTAGCACTTTCCAGGGCTGAGCTGCAGTAGTGATTTTGTTAAGCCTGAATTTTGTTAATGATACTGGCATTTATAAGCTTTTTTTTTAATCATACTGGCATTGCTAAGCTTTCATGTCTGCCCTGCCTAGAAGTGAGAAATATCAGGGCAAGGGCACTATTCATAATTCAGGCTGGAATTATTCATAACCATGATGTTTAGCTGCTAATAATTTCCTGCAAGGATGTGGGACAGCTCTGAATTTGCATTGCAAAAGATGCTTTTTTTTCCAAATTAAAAAATCAAACATTGCCAGAAAGACACATGAAAACAAGGTGAGGATGAGCTTCCAGCTGCTACAGGGAACTGCAGCATCTCAAATTCTTGGACTTTTGTTTTTTGTTGGTGCCAGTGAAGTACGGTTACAATAAACAGTTTATTAGTGGTAGAAATGGTGAAAAAACACTGAGTTATAATTAAACAAAACCTGCCCTTTTCATGTGACTTTTTTTCTAGAAGTTACTGAAAGAGGAGTTGTAACCTGGTTTGTCAGGGCCATGGCAGCAGGGCAAAGCAGCCCCTGCCGAGTACAGGAGAGCCCTTGTAAGAGAAACGCACTCATCAATAAGTGAGATAACCGTGAGCAGGTAGTGTGGAATGTTCACCTTGGGAAATCAGTGTCAGGTTTATTACAAACAGAGGAGTACATCTAAAATGAAACAGCAGACATCAGTGACACGCAGGCAGCGATTTTGTTTCTTTCTGCTTGAATGTCAGTGGGCCATTGCTAATGGTTTCTATCGGAAGACTCATCCTTCTCCATGAAATGTTATTTAGCAAAGACACCTGCAAATTGAAACCCCTGAACCAAAGGTCTCTCCAAGAAGCGGGATGGAGAGCTGTGGCTCGAAGCACTGCCCTTCCCAGATGGTGAGACTCAAGCACAGAGCAGATCACCCTCTGCAGAGATGGGGAGAGAGGTGACTGGAGTGCAGCTTCTGTGACTGTGCTCTGCAGCACAGAATTTATTATATTCATGGCTTCAGCTGTTTTTTTTTTTTTTTTTTTTTTTTTTTCCTCCCAATATTTCTGCTGAGATCTTGGAAGAGGCTGATTTACAGCTCCATGAGTGTGTGTATCAGGCTGTCTTCCCTCACATCTGGTGGTTAGCATATTACTACAAGTTAGATCAGAGGCTCTGCAGTCATGGGTTTATCACAGGCAAACCATTCAACCTGCTCCTTCATCTTCCTGCAGACAAAGTAGACACCACAGGTATGGCATTGTGCAGTGAAGCATTAAAAAACAAGCAAGCAAAAAGCAACAAAAAAGGACTTTGTAGTTAGGAAACATAATGAAAATGTACAGGCTTTCACACACAGACTGAAATCCATTTGCTGTGTGTTCCCAGGACAACAAACTCATCAGACTATGAGACTATTTTTAATTTTTTGGGTTTTTTTACAAGAGGCATCTGATGCTAAGGGTCAAAATAATCCATTATGGTTTAACTTTTTAATATTTAACAGCATCCCTGTTCCATAATTCGGCATGTGTAGAACAGACTTGATTTTCAGGAGCTGCAGGCTGACCTGTGCTTCTCTACTTTTCTGCCTTTTTTTTTTTTTTTCAGGGAATAAGATGCAGTGAAAACATAAGGACTGTGCTTATGCACATTTCATAATGATTTAGGAATTTAAGGTAGGTCTATTTAGTGCAACGTATTTTTACATTCTCATTAAAATATCTCTGACTTTTACTTGAAACACCAACCTCATGGATATTCTGTGAAGTAACTTAATATTCATGTCCTGCGAGTCGAGGTAAACCTCCAGAGTTAAAGATGGCTCAGGACCTAATTTTTTTGTGGGCAATATTCTCATCTATTAGAGGCATGTGAAATAAATTACTTAATTTAAAAACTACAACAAAATCCAATAGACCTTTCTAGTTAAATTAAAGCTTTTCAAGAAGACTTGATTAATGCTCTATTGCATTAATTAATTTAAAATCTATTATCTTTGCATTCCTAAAAAGACCTTAAATATGCTTAGTCTTTTATAATTAGTGAAGCACAGAAGGACACTTGCAGGAAACCTAAAAAACTGTAGGGTTTTTTCTCTGCAAACAGACAGAAGAGACCTCAAAATTTTTTTTCACATCTTTTTTCCCCATCGAAGTGCTCACTTCACAGAGGAGTTTATGGAAGCTTGTCAAAGCCTGGGAGTCTCCCTGGGGAGACAAAGACCATCACTGCACTGGAGCCACCTGCAACCTGGACAACATGGGCAAGGAAGTTGCAAGGACATTTAATTTCATCCCCAAACAGGCACCTTCATCTGCTCTCATGAACACCTCACATTCTCTGTTGGCTGTCCTGATGGACCTCCAGCAAGTCCAAGGGACTCAAAGGAGCAGCTCAGACGGACACCTCTCTGCAGGGACTTGTGATTAACTGAGTCAAAATGCCTCTCAGGATGAGCCAGTTTGTCTGTGCTTCATAGAGATTGCCACAAACGAAGATCCTGGTTTTACCTGGTGAGTTTTCAGGATTTCCTTGTACTCCATCTACCAGGAGGACATTTACATTTTTCTTTCCAGAGGCAAAAATTTTAGCAGAGTCCCCCAGCCACAGAAACTATCCTGAATTAGTCTGAATTCATTATTCTGAAATAGCTCTGAAAATTTTCTGAAGGAATGGTGAGGGGGAAAAAAAAAAAAAAAAAGTAAGCAGCAGAGCAGGACTCTTGATTTTTGTTTTATCACCCTTTGGTGTAAACTGCATTTAGCTGAAAATGCCTTGACTAGCTTTGGCTTTTCCTCATTAAGTGTTAATTTGCCACCACCACCACAATACCTGGGCAGGTCACTGGGGTGTTCATAAAGCTCCTCACAAGTTACATTCTCTGCCTCATTCCATTCCACACGCAGAAAATGAGGACTAATAGCCATATGCCTTTAAGGCAAGTGCCCTCCTTGTAGGACTCTGCTTCTGCTATAATTTCCTAAAGTAAATCAATAAACAGTTGCTGGCAGTGGGGAATTCTATAAAGGGTGAAATAAACCAGAATTATTCTTTCCAGTTCATGGCATTACCTCATTTTCTTTTTCAGATTTTAAGTGCTGGTCTGTTTATTTGATCATATTATTTTAATTCTCTTTTATTCTCCACAGTAAATGTGGTAGATAATATTCTGATAGATGTGAAAGATACAGTCAAAAATTTTAATTACTATAGTTTAATGGATTTTCTCTCTTCTCCATTTCCTGGATTATAAAAATAAAAAGACTCATTTTATTGCAGTTTCATTGCCGTTTGTGATTGAAACTTAGTAGTTTGAAATAAACAAAAGGGAAGGAAAGAAGGTTGGCAGGGATGGAGGGAGTCAGAGTCCAGAGCCAGATGATGCTGGGTAGTGTCACCAATGGATTCAGCTTAGGGAGTGTCTGTAGGCCATACACAGACATATCAGTGGAACGGGACTTTTAAAACAGAAACATGTCCACTCCCCTTTCAGAGAAGTGGATAATAAATTGCACTGCTACCACACCTTACAAAACTCAGCATGTCGGAATCTCATGGAATCTCACAGACTGCTTACTTCCAGAAAAATTAAGGAAATCCGCTTTTATTCAAGCATCTACGAATTCTATCTTTAAGGGGAATAAGAACAAACTCTCAAGAAGCCTGAACTGAAGGGGTTTTTGAATTATAAAGACCATGTACAAAGCTGTGCAGGTAGCTGGAGCCCTGATCAGTCACCTGGAGGCATTTGTGTTTATCCACACTGTAGTACTGTGGACTCACTTGAAATTTTGGTATTACTGCAGCTGAATGAGGCTTTGTCACAGTTTATGCCTAGGCTGATTGCTATCCTTTCCTTTTCCTAATTCACCAAACAACACTAAAAGTAAAGTAAAAGTGGCAGCATTTCCCAGAAAGGCAAAAATCCCACACCATGTAAGAATAAAAAAAAAAAAATATTCCCCCAGAAAGAACTCTATCAAACCAGAAACAGCATCAACCTTACCCAAGGACATACTGCCTAACCAGCCAGCACAAGTTCCACCAACAGACATGAATATAAAACATGTTTGACACCATAAATGTGTACAGGTTCACCACTTTCCCAAAGTGATTTCAGCTTCATTTGAGGAGTGAAACAAATTCATGCTTCAGTAGCTGATGAATGGGCTGTGTGCATCAGGCAGCTGAGCTGCTTCGTGCAGCCAGAAATAAGGCACTTTCTTTACAGTATTTGGTGGTTTTTTCTCTTTAATTTCTTACCATATGAGAGAAGAAAGCATTCAGCCTTATGGCTTTAAGAATATTTGAATATAATTCCCCTCATCTGCCTCTTAACACAACTTGGCCTCCCGAAACAGATGGATTTTCATTTATTTACTGTGGGACACAAGAACAGCTCTATCACAGCAACATCTGCCCCAGGTTTTGATTTGTTCAAACAAAATCGGATACAAAACAAATCTCATCCTAGACAAGTTCCATCAGAGTCAAGGGAAGTTGTTTCATGGTTCAGTTAAAATAAGCTAATTTTCAGAACTAAACCACAGAGTTGGGATGTCAGTAAAGGTGTGAAATTGTTATAAAATGCACTCACAAATTCCGTAAGTTCATGACTAAGCATTATAGATGGATGATCAAAATTAGAATCCCTTGTTTAATCATCACCATATCATCAAAAGGTGTTTAAGTCCTGGGTTCCCTATGTATTTTTATTTAAATTAATGATTTCTAAGAATCCAGGAGCCAGTTCTCCAAAACGCACACTAGGTATCTCCAATGTCTAGTCCATCCAAAAGACAGCTTCACTACTGTCTTTGCTCCCTGATGAACCTTTCATTTCAGCCCCCCACAGCACAGTTCTGTAAGCCCTTCACAGGCCACATCTCAGTTTATGTATCAAGAGGAATTCTGGTAGGATTGACAGAGTAATGAAGGTTTGGACTTTTTTTTCCCATGGTAATAACATTTTTAAAAAGCAAGGCAGTGATGAGATGTTATGCCCTGGGCTTTGAATTACTTTTATTCTTTATTTTTTTCTTTACCAGCATTTAGCATCATGCTTCAGAAAAAAAATCAAAAATGTTTTAAATCAAGATAGAGAATACTTTTGAAACTAAACATTTCAGTACTGTCTTTTTGCTTTTTAAACTACTCCTGTAACTCAGATGTATTGGTTACTTCTGATTTACAGGAGCGGGATGGTGCCCACCCTCCCAGGTTGCTGAGCAAAATATTCACCCTGTAGGTTGGAGCACTGATCTCAGCGTCTGTGCGCGGACATCAGACCCCCATGCTCATCTCACAATCCTGAGTTTTTTTAGTCCTTTATTTCTTGCCCTCAGTCTCCACTCCTCAGCACAGGGCACCATACATAGAAATAAAGAGACAGAGAAACAGGGAAATCCTTTTCCTGGATGGGATCCTTCCCAGGAATCGCGTCCACCCTTGTTTCAAAGACAATTTTTAGTGTGAAGTGCCACCAGCAGAAAATCTGAAGACCCATTTCTAAAGGCATACCCACTGACTCAGCGTTTCTCCAGGACGGGTGTGAACCAGAGCAACTTCTCCTGCCTGGGTGGGAACTGGCTTATTCCACCAGCTGGCAGAGCCAAGACTGTTTTGGAGCAGAGGCACTGTCTCCCCTGTAGTGGGGTCCAGCCTTGGAGAACTGATTTCCACAAGCACTCTGCATGTAAGAGTGGACACACAGGGTCAGAGCAACATGTGTGCCCAGGCAGGCAGAAAGGGGAGAGCGTGTGAGTGGGGAAAGCAAAGTCATGAACGTGCAGAGCTGGCAATGCTGCCTTTGCACTTGGAAGCCTTTGGCGGATTTCTCCTCTGAACTGGTGCGTTGATTCCTAAATGCACTGCAGAGCATCCGTGTCCAGTGAGGCCTCCAGGTGCTGTTGCAGTGTAGCAGCAGGGAAGGCAGCAGCACTGCAGTGATGGACTGGGAATCACAGCACAGAGCGGGCACATGCTACTCCTCTCTTAGAGAACTGGATGTTTTACCCTCACTAAATTCTCCTGTTGCTGCACCAAAACAGCTCAGACTATGGGATGTGCAATTCCGTGTCATCTGAGCATTTGATCTTCTCAACTATACAGAAGTCCCAGGGATACAGTGATTTATAAACTGCAAAACCATTCCAGAAACATTACAAGCCCTTTGGGAGTCAGCTGCAAGTCTGTCACACTTTGGTGCAAGACTTCAAACTAATGTTTTTATAAATGGGAAAAGGGAAAAGCTAGTCAATTCAGTAATAGGCATGAAACCAACGCACAATAAAAATCAAATGATCTTGCATAATAAAACTTTACCCAGAATCTTCAATCACAGGGCGCTAATTAAAACTGTGCCATTTTCCCACATTGCAGCCTATCAAGTTCAGTACTTTTGTGCATATTTGATGTGCCCATAAGACTATATACATTTTTGGAGTTTTCAGAGTTTGTGTGAACTTCTATGTATTATTGTTTCCCTTGAGAGCACTCTCTCCACTTCTCTTTATTGAAACAAAAACACAGATCTTCCTGTTAATTTCCCATCTGTTAGCTGTATTTCAGCATAGAATTATAATGCAATCAATTCATTGCAAATACATCACATTTTATTTCCTCTTTACTGTGTCGTTAAATCACTTTGAAAATTCTTTTCCCTTCACTCAACATCAGTGCTCAAATCTGCCTCTTCAACTGTTGATAACAAATTAAAAGCTTAAAGCATGAATTTGTGACTTGAAAAGGGCCAAGTTGGAACTCATGAAAGGCCTGGAGATAAAAGGCAGAAGTCCGTCAAGAGGAACTGCAATCTCTCACTGCAAGGCTCCCCAAAGCTCACTCGATGAGACACTTACCAGGGCTTTCCTTTTTTCATGTACCACAACATAGACACAGGAGGCAAATATAGACAAGGTATCTTCCAAGAGCTGAAAAAAACAAAAAACCCTTCACAAAATAAGAGAGCTTTGGCAGAAGGCTGAGAGCAGCACTCAATCAACACAAACCATTTAAGAAGGCATTAACATAGCCTGTTCTACTCATCAAACTCCCAAGCCTGTCTGATTTTCAGTTGCTGCTAAATTCCACAAAGAGGGAATTAGCAGAAAGAAGGCAGAAAACATCGAGGAAAGAACAAATTCTCCCCTCTGGATCCAGTGGTGTTCACCTGATAGAAACTCCACAATGAGG